>VXAB01004368.1:0-34717 GCA_013399175.1 Odontophorus gujanensis
TTTATTTTGTTTTATTTTATTATATTTTAAGAAACTTCCAAATTTAGAAACACAGTTGCAAACTGTATTTTTGAACGATACATATAGCATTTCCTTCATTCTCTTCTGTCACCCATATTCATTCTTTTTCTATTTTGTTTCTTTTTTAATTCTTTACCATGCGTTTTCTTTTAACAAACAGTATTGAGTACCATGGTTGTAATTCAGACTTATGGCCATTTATATTGCATTATCTGAATCTCCCAAATGAGTAGCTTGGCATTTTATGTGAAGATCATGTTTTATTCTATATGTAATTCCTAAAAGATTTGAAAAAAAAATAAAACAAAAAAAAACTACAAAAAAAGAAACCCCATGAATAATTAATTGACTGTGAGGGTCTCTGGATTTTCTCAGTATGAGGTGAGATCCATTTTCTGCAAAGCAAACACTACAGTAAACCTAGGTTTAAGTTTATGCATATTTGAGTAGCTCAATAGGGACAGAATAAACATCTCTACTCCAGTGGTATGATTTTCAAATATCACAGCTTCTTTTTTATTATTTTATTAACTAAACCCAGAAAAATGCTGAACTAGTAGTGACACTGAAGAGGCAAATACCTCATTTACAATGCTGTAACTGAGATTATATTTCACATAGATCAGATTTATTGCTAGGAAGTATCTGCAATTTTTTGCTCTGAGTCTCCATTTCAGGGAGACGTAAGATTTAAAAGTGGAAGAATACTCACTTAATAGAGGCAACTCCCCATTCATATTCAAGAGTCACCACTGAAGTTCATAATATAGATTATACTTCAAGATTGCTTTTACTGTGATTCTTATCATCTCTATTTTGCTCCTATCATTTCAATTCTTTGTTGTCAAATTTCATTGAGGAAAAGAAATAAGGAAAACAATGAGTAAAAGACAAAAAAGATAAAAGACACTTGGTCTGCAATTTGTGATTACTGAAACATAAAATAACGTGATTTTTGCTCTGTCTTTAGATTGTTTGGCCTGTATCTCATTCCCGAAGGGATGAGTGCAAGTGGGCTGGAAAAGATATTCTGGTAAGTACAAATCTTTTTAGCATTTTCTTTTCTTTTGTAAAACACTCTAAATATTTTATTAGATGTGTTAATTCTGAAAGTATAAGGCCATATGTCTGAGCTACCTCAAACTTCTTAATTCTATACAGTGAAATTTTACCTTTATGACCAGGGACTAAGTTTTTAAATGGAAATCATAGAAATGTAATTAAGTCTTTTAAGGAAAAAAAAAAAAATCACAAGAAATAGAATGGAAAAGAGACAGCAGAATGAGAAATATTAACCACTGCATAATGTTCTTCTGATCTCAGAGTATTGCCATTTTGCTTTATATTTTCACTCCTGCAGATCTCAGACCCACAGTGATTCCTAAGCAGATCTTTCTCTTTCTGGCATCTCACTGATGAAGTCAGCAATTTTCCCTAGCATCTTTTTTGCATTGAGTTCTTAGCAAGATCACAATGAAAATGGTTTTAATATTCTGCATCATCTTTGGTACCTCAAGATACGGATAGTTACACAAGATACAACATTCTGTACATTTTCCTTCTTTATGTCTTATTCCCCATACTTGTGAGGTAAGGTAGATATAGACGGTATCCCCTAAATAATATTCATTCTACACTGATAATAACTGTTGCCTTTATAACAGAAGTGTGAGAAATGGGAAGACAGGGCTGAATGAAGGAAAATGGAAGAAAATTATCCAAATAAATACTTGCATATCATACTCAAATGACAAATCGTTGTGATTGCCAAGGTACAACTGAGAGTAGAAGTTGGCCTTGTGTGTATATGCTATTGGCCTCATTTTCTGAGATGATTCTGTAAAATATTCATAATGCCAACCATATGCCTCTAGAGAGCTCCATCTGAATAATTTCCTAGGTCATAATAAACATAGTTTCATCATTCTTTACCTAAGACAGAGCAATTATTGTAATGATATAGAATCATAGAATGGCGTGGGTTGAAAAGGACCTCAAAGATCATCTTGCTTCAACCCCCCTGCCATAAGCAGGATCGCCAACCACTAGACCAGGCTGTCCAAAGCTATATCCAGCCTTGCCTTGAATGTCTCTAGGGGTGGGACATCCACAACTTCTCTGGGTAACCTGTTCCAGTGTATCACCACCCTCTGAGTAAAAAACTTCCTCCTAACAGCAAATCTTAGTTTAAAACCATTCCCCCTTGTCCTATCACTATCAACACATGTAAACAATTGTTCCCCCTCCTGTTCAGATGCTCTCTTCAAGTACTGGCAGGCCACAATAAGGTCTCCCCGGAGCCTTCTCTTCTCCAGGGCAAACAAGCCCAGTTCCCTCAACCTTTCCTCATAGGAGAGGTGCTCCAGACCTCTGATCATCTTAGTGGCCCTCCTCTGGACCCGTTCCAAGAACTCTGTGTCTTTCTTGTGATGTGTGCCCCAGACCTGGATGCAGTACTCCAGATGGGGCCGCATGAGAGCTGAGTAGTGTGTGATAATCACCTCCCTCTCCCTGCTGGCCACCACTTTGTTAATGCAGCCCAGGATATAGTTGGCATTCTGGGCTGCAGGCACACACTGATGCCTCATGTCCAACTTCTCATCCACCAGGACCCCCAGGTCCTTCTCCGCAGGGCTGCTCTCAAGGAGTTAGTTGTCTTCATGAAAAGCCATTTGGAAACAGTAGAGAAACTAGGTAAAAACTAAGAACTATGGGATAAACTATATATGTGAAAGGGCAGCAGCAGTGTCAGATACTCAAGCTATCTCATTAGATAGAAATAAGATGTTTAAATAAATCCTACGTAATGTTAAATAATTTTCAGAGCGTATTAAAAAATGAGGACTAGACTATCTAAATTTCAGGGTTAAAAAAAAAGTTAATGTTAAATATTTAAAAATAAGGTTAAAATTCTGAGCAAATTAACTAATCTTGCAGCTCGATCATATACTAAGTATTATGATATTACATTAAGGAGATTTTTTTATAGCTTTTGGTGAAATCTAGAAAAGTAATAAAAAATTCAGCACATAGAATGAAAGCGTATTACTTGAATTGTTGGTACTTATTTTTCAAAATTCAGAGCAGTACGATAAGTTCAATGTATTGCATTAGGCTGATTCTAATCCATCTCCATTTATAATAAAGTATCTTTTATAACAGAAAGATATTACAAATGGAGTGAGAAGGGAAGTTCAGGTCCCCATTCTCCTACTCCTGTAAGCTTGGGAGCACTATTTATACTGTAACTAATTTATTCGTCTTTAATCTTTTCCTTCCTATGATATTAAGGCAGCTGCATCCGCTGATCTCGAGTAAAAGGGGAAGCCAATACATTGCTACAATGCTGTGTATAACCTGGCACATTATCTGCCTGCTAAAAGCCTATGCATTAGAAGCAGCACACTCACGGGTTGGTGGAAAAGAATAATGAAAACTGTGAGCACAGAGCATGAGGTAAAAATGTGGCATAACAGTAATATAGAAAAATACTGCAAGAACTGGATAATTCATTTTGGAAAATATTTTTCAAATACTTGGGTTGTTAGGGATGTTGTGGCATTTTTTTTTCTACTATATTTATTTATTCATTTATTTTCAAACTTCTTCAGAAATGGAGATGAGAAATAAAAATAAATAAATGCTTAAGTCATACTTAGTGTGGGTCAAGTTTTTATGCAAAGATGGAATGTATTAGGGCTGCTCCAAAAGCAATGCCTCCTATTGTATTATGTTGGCCCACAATGGCAGTCTGACATTGGTGGTGTAGCAGCAGATGTTGAACCTTCCCAGCAGTATTTCGTTACATTTTGTTGCTCTATGACAGATGACAGCAGAAGGGCTGTCTGACAGAATGGCATTTTCCTAGCAACTATGAAACAGTAGGTCATCTCTGATGGTGCAGATTTTTACAAAACATGGCATGCAGGCTCTTGTTCATTGCTAGTGAAAATGCATAGCTAATGGTGGTGACGTATTGAAAAATACTGTTTTGTAGCTAAGAATTTGTTCTATGAAATAGTGTTATTGTGCTCTTTGTATCTGCTGTAGTTTCCATGGAAATAGGTAAGAAGCATTATGGAGTGACCTACGTATATTTTGGTGTGCTCAGGTCATCGTCATGGAATATTTACAGCTTCCTCTTATTGCTATAATACAATACAGTACTAACAAAGTATTTAGAATTACTTCTTTAGCTGTAACTAGAGATAAAGACCATTTAAGGAACTTATTAGTCCTTCTTCATTTATTCCTTAGAGCCATTGTCAGTACCTTGGGAGTGTGAAATATAAAAGCCATAAAAATAACTCAACAGTCTCTCATTAGTAACAGCAAGAGAAATAGAGGACAAATGAAGTGCCCTATGAAACATGCTTGATTTAATATTGCTTTCAGCAATGTACCACTGCTAAGATATTAGATACTCCTCACATGTGATGGTTCAAAACTTTCCAAATGACAGTCTGTACTTCCACATTGAGATGCTTTTAAAAAACTTTTAAAATTATTGATCTCCAGGGGAAATGAGTGCTGAAAATGCAAGTCCTCACTAATAGGCCAGGTGCACTGCAGCAGCTGCAGTGCAAGTACAACCTTGTCTCTGCCCTGCTCCTAACCTCAGCTCTGACCTCAGAGATTTCCTCTCATAATTATAAGAGGTAATTTACCATCATTTTTACTCCTTCAGAGGGATTCCTTGCACTGACATTGTTGGTCATGTCAATCTGGGTGCAGCAGGCTTGTAGTATAGGCAGCTGTCTTGGGATTCAAGGAGGGTGGCCTACTTGCACTGCTGTCATGCTCCTGGTGTCTGCTTGTTCCTCAAGAAGTCTTTCTCATTCTTATTCATTAGGTGCTATTTATTGAAGTGCTTAGTGTATGTTAATTAGTTAAGTTTTGCTCAATGTATAGATAAATCTCTTTAAAATATGTTTTGGATCTCTTTCCCTATGAGTAAGCTAGAGAGAAGGAAGGCTGAAAGACTTACCCCAGCTATGCAATAGAGCAGGACTTCTCTGATAGAAGTTAACTGTTACACTTTTCACAAATTATAAATTAAAAATAAAATCATAATCACTGTCCCATGAAAGTCTAATTTTAAAATATATTTCCAATGTAAAATAGAAAAAGCAGAGAAGTAATATCGCTTATGAGAAATTAAAAGCTCTAAATAACAAATAAAATGTTTGCTTATGTATTTCAACTAAATGAACAATTCCTAGAGAATTTCTTGCTGTTCTGGGACTCACTCCTTCATTTGATCTATTCTAGCTGCTGTTAAGTCCTGTGACTATTTCCAGTGATTCCTGTCTAGTACTTGATAGTGATCAAGGAAGACAAGGTCTATACAGAATGCTTCTCAGCATTTATACTGAACCTTTGAGTGTTGACATGCTCATAGTCATGTTCCTTACTAGTGAGCTTCAATATTTTTTTTGTGAAGATCTCACAGGCATCTGGGGTCTGGCAGGAACACATGGCAACCTCAGTGTTCCATATGGGTTAATAAATGGGTAACTGGGGAAATAAATCAATGAATGAATGAATGAATGAATGAATGAATGAATGAATGAATTTATATATATATAGAGAGAGACACAGTTACAATTCCACTCTGACATTCCTGGGATATCATAAGCTAACCAAAGTGAAGATTGAGTGATTTACAGAAGTTAGCAGAAAATCTAGGTAGTTTTGCACGTAGAAGTAAAATAGTTTGTTGTCTGGAGGGCTCATCTAATCCTTAAACTGTTAATTTACTATAAATTTAAAAATTTAATCTGCTGTTAATACATTCCTGCATCAGGTTTTAGCTGAGTAACCAAAATAGCAGTTCACAAGGTATGTAAATAGATAGATGAATCCCTATTAAAGGTTATAATATATTTCTACAACTTTAAAGATGTATCTGTGAAATGCACTTTACTTTGTTATTTTCAAGTGTGATTTGACTATCTAATTTATTTAACTGTTCTTAAATATCCCAGCCTAAATTAAGTTGTTGAAATGATTCCTTTTGGCCTTGACATACATAGATCTTTAAATTTCAATGAGTACTTTAAGAACGTCACATAGGACAAACTACATGACAGATACTTTGCATACAGTATGAAATCATCTTTTCTCTGGATTTTTCTAATGAGAAATAAGTGTTGGTATACAATGAGATACAAGAAGTACCAAACTTTTTTACTTTCCACCAGCAAGCTTCTTCATGCATTCCTTCACATTAACTAGACTTGTACAGATAGTTACACTTTGATGTCGTTGAGTACAACAGCTAAGCTGTTTCAGCACAGTTGTGTGTATTAGCACTGATTATACTACAGTTTGTATGAGACTGACATATACTTGGGCTGTTTAATTATCATTAGACTGTAGCTAGTTAGCTTTTACATGAATTCAACTGTGATTGTCTTTTTTTTTTTTCTTGATGGATCTTTAGGTAGTAATTTAAAAGAATTTCAGGTTAGAAACATTTTCCTAGTGAAGAAGAAGCAGTAGACTTTTTACAGGACATAAAATATAGCTGCATTTTGTGTATGCCTCTTTGCATTTAAGTGTGGTATAATCACTGAGTTTATGGTTCGTGTGTGTAGAATCGCATGACTATAGTCTATTTTGCCAGTACATTCATAAAGATAGTACTCAAGTCAGAATATTCATGCATCACCTAAGTTTTTCAAATCCGCCCTAAATCATAGGAAAATAAACAGTTCTAAGGCCATCAATGTGCAACTATTCGATTGAAAAAGGAAAGAAAAAGGAAAAAAGAAAAAGGTATAGCAACTTAGCAACTGTTCCTCATATCCTGTGATACTTTGGAATAATTAAGTCGGCAACAAATAAGCACTATTCCCCTTAGCTCATTTTATTACTGTAAATGCCTTAGGGAAAATAGAAGAACATGGAGGCAGAAAGCAAAAAAAAAATCCTTCTTTGACTGTTATTGTAAACAAAGATCTAAAGAGGGAATCTGAAGATTAAATATACAATGCTGTGTAGATCTAGAAAGCCTGCTTCTAAATTCATCTGATAGTAATAGTTTATCAGGTCAAATTACTGCTAGCTCTTTGGGTGTGCCGAAGAGAAGTTCATCTCTTTTTTCAGTCTTGTTGATTTGGAGAGCATCCACAGTCAGATTTCCAGTTTTTCTATCACCAAACTTTGTCATCATGACCGTTTTCTCTCTGATTCTGCCTCAAGCATAGCACTGAAATCTTTTCATAGACTCAGGACACCCATACAGCCTGGGGAAAAGGTCTGTGTTTTCTGAGAGTAGAAAGAGATAAGGTGAGCAACAAATCCAAAGTGATGGACCACCTGTGAGAAGGACAGGATTAACTCTTCTCATTAACTTCCGCAAGGAGAAATGTGACTTCTGAACTGCTGGTAGACAAACAGTGCAACTGTACTTGTCCATTCTACTGTCTGTCCCAAGTAGTAAACCTGGAAGAAATTATTGTTTTTCAGTCTTCTCACTCACAAATCTCATCCATAATCTTTAATATGTTCATGATTTTCTACCAAGGCATTGCTTGTCATTTGGGAGAGGAGAGAGTGAGACATCTCGTAGGTTGTGTGCTGCTTTAATAATGCTGCTGTGTAGAACTGTTTTGCATAGAATACATTCAACATAGAAAGATGTAGAAAAAATAAAACAAACCTACAGTTCCTTCACATAGGCGAAGTGAGCTGAGCATGCTGAAAAGAAAGTATCATACACCAGTGCCTTTCAAAGTCATGTGGAGCTTTCTAACATAATTTTATCGCCAAGGAAATTATGTCTGCACTAGCTTCAGTTCTTGGACACTTTCTCCATAATGTCTCATTTATGACTCAGAATATATTCAGGAGTTGAGCCTACAGCTTTTGTTCATTTAGGGATTTGCATATATTTTATATGAACTGACCAAGGCAACTCAGTTACTGTAAAGTAATAACTTATGGACTTGTATAGTTGGAAGGCTTAAATTGTTCATAGTTCACGTATTTATGGATCATAAGAAGTCATTTACATCTTTGACTGTAGGGAACAAATCGATACACATCAAAGAGAAAAATAATTTTCCAATTTCTGGATTAATTTTTTGTTTTTAGGTGTGACTTTAGAAGGAAGGAAGGAAGGAAAGAAACTTTATATTCATTAGATTTAATGAATATAATTTATGAATTATAATATAATAAATGAATATATTTAATTTCATGGGACAGTCCTGAAGAAAATGACTTTTTTTTGTCTCTGAAATATGAATTCAGAGAACAGAGAAGGGAGAAACGAAGGAAGATCTGTTCCCAAATTATAGGTTTTCATTTCCGAGCAGTATTTTTTCCTCATGAATTCTAGTTTGGCCTTGACAAAACTACTGCTATTTAAAAATGATTTGGGGTAATTCCTTACTGTGATTTGTTGCATCCCACGATTGACAGAGTAAATTTGATTTTTGTACATTTCTTTCCACAGAAAAACATTAACTTGATAACTATTAAAAGTCATAGGTGTGTTTAATACTAGTTTGCTTTCAGAGAGCTTCAGGGTAAAGCTCATATAGTCAGAGAAAAGCAATTCTCTTGGTGCCATTCACAACTCTCTTTCTCCCTCTTTCTTTGATTTTATTTTTCCTGAAATTGTCCCAGGTTCTTTCTTTCTTAGCAAACAGATAAATGATTAGGTTGCTGTTGATTTAATGAAATGAAGTGTAATTTAAAATTGAAGGATAAGTCAAAGATCACATATCACGGTCCCTCACTCAAAGTGCATTATTTCTCTACTAAATTAGTCTTCAAATTTTTTTCTTACATTGGTTCTATTACATGCATCCATCATTTAAATAAATTCATCCTTTCTTGATACAAGTCTAATATTATCTACCTTCTTCCGGAATAACTAAAAGAGCTAAATACTAGTTAATGTTCTTAAAATAACCTTGGAATTGATAAATAATTACTTCATATGTCAAAGCTAATATTTTATTCAGTTTCCACATCTTCATGTCAACAGATATTCTTTAAATAAGCCTCTTTGTTGTAGAGAGAATTTTGTACTCTGAAGATGGCAGAAGAAAACTAAGAACACTAAATAAAGAAAGAAGTGCCCCCTCCTTCATTTTTATTTTTGTTTTTTTTTTCCTTCTTTGACTATTCAAAGTGATCTGTGTTGAAACAGATCATCTGGCATGGTGGGTGGCAAACAATCTAGGAGATTCCTAGAGTCTGTTGAGGACAACTTACTGGTCCAAGTACTAGACAGACTGACCCGAGCTGAAGCCTTACTGGACCTGGTGCTCACCAATGCAGAGGAGAGCATTAGAGTGGTTAAGTTGTTGTAATCAAGCCCTGGTGGAGTTTCTGGTCTGGAGGAGTACAGTCCTGGCAAAAAGTAGAGTCAGGACCCTGAACTTCTGGAGAGCAAAATTCTGGCTTCTGAAGGAACTGCTGGATGGGATCTCCTGGAAAACTGTCCTTAAGAGCTTAGGAACAGAATAGAGCTGGCAGCTCTTTCAGGGCACCCTACTGCGAGCACAAGAGCTCTCCATCCCCCAGCAGAAAAAATCGATCAGAGGAGGTGGGCAACCGGTGTGGCTGAGCAAGGACCTGCAGCTTAAACTGAGGGAAAAGTGAGAGATGTACAGGAAGTGGAAGCAAAGTTGTGTTGGACGTGAGGCATCAGTGTGTGCTTGCAGCTTGGATTGCCAACTATATCCTGGGCTGCATTAACAGAGTGGTGGCCAGCAGGGAGAGGGAGGTGATTATCACACTCTACTCAGCTCTTGTGAGTCCCCATATGGAGTACTGCATCCAGGCCTGGGACCCCCAGCACAAGGAAGGCACAGAGTTCTTGGAACGGGTCCAGAGGAGGGCCACTAAGATGATCAGAGGTCTGGAGCACCTCTCCTATGAGGAAAGGTTGAGGGAACTGGGCTTGTTTACCCTGGAGAAGAGAAGGCTCCGGGGAGACCTTATTGTGGCCTGCCAGTACTTGAAGAGAGTGTATGAACAGGAGGGGGAACAATTCATGATTCTATGATTCTATGATTTTATGATTCTATTGATTCTATTGATTTTCCCTTTTAAAATTCCTTGCTGATTAACGTCTTCTGAAAGTTGAGGTTACTCTATATGTATTGTGAATTGCTCCTCAGCCTCCTGAAAAAAAATAAAAATCCATTTGGCACCAAGTTTTTACTGTCTGGGAATTCAGAATAGCTTAATTTCCACATCCAAATGTAAGGATTCCCACAGTAAGGAAGGTGTAGGTAAGGAGTATGTCTTACAGAGTATATTTACAGACCCACACATTGCTAAGCAACAGTCACAAGGGTACCACAGTCTTTTGCTTCCTTTCAGCACTTCACACATTTATGCTTACTTTCAACACAGAAGTTCTGAGTATATTTATCTTAGGTGTCTGGGAGTGGATATCAATACAAGATATGCCTAATGCTGAGTAAAGGCGAGCTGACTGATACGGAATCTAAGTGACTTCTGTGCATGTAATAGTCTTGGCAACCTGTTTGTCTGAAATACTCCACCCAATTAGCAGGTGTTGATCCCGTTTGGAAAGGTGGAGTGTAATCTGATTTCTCCAGGAGACAGGTGATCACTCCACCCAGATAGAAAAGATAAATGAGAGAGACTCTTTAGATCTAGACTGTGGTTGCAACTAAATTGTTGTTGGGCTTGATGAGACTACTTGAGTTGAAACCAAACGGTATAGTTCATTGCTTTGCTAATAAAGCCATGCCCCAAATGTGGAACAGCTTTAGTCTAGAAAGAAAAAACAATTTTGTTTTAAAGTTATAGTCAGAAAAGAATTGTCTGCCAGTTGACCTCAAATCTTCCTAAAGTTTTGAGTTATTCCCAAAATATTTTCCGGCTCCTTAAGTAAATTAATTCTGTTCTGTAGGAGATTAATACTACTGAAAAACATAACAATTCAAAATAAGTAAAGCTGCTTAATAAAGCCCCTTGAAAGGTTCAGTGTACAACAACCAATTTTGCAGTTGTCACTTCAAAATCCTGAAAACTGATTTGCTGCACTGTGTTCACAAAAGACTTTGGTTTGTCTTGTTAACTACACGTTAACCAATTGTACAATAATATGAACTGGTCCTTAAAATTGGTATTTTTGTATGGCAGCCTTTTCTTGGCTTCCCTTTAGCTGTCTGCAAGTCCAGAACAATTATTATCTGCATCTACTGAATGATGATTTATGGGCGAAATACATCCCCAAATTTAGACATACAGAATGCAGAACAGATCTGAATAAACTTTACTTCTTAAGACCTCAGGCTAGGCTAGATGATTATTGCTAACAACAAAGATTCACTAATTTCACTGATATGTTTTGGTCTTTGAGTACAAGTGCCAGTAGTGACCAACAGATTTACAGGAAGACAGGCAGGCAGAGAGGCATTTTTTCTCTTACCCTTACTAACTCAAAACAGGAAGCAAAGGAGCTTTCCATCTGCTGTGCGAGTGTTTTGGTGATAAAACTATTTGCTAATATGGCATGCAGTTTTGTGACTTGAAGGAATCTGGATATATCTGATTGTTTTTCAGTGGGTTTTTCTTTTAATCACATGCTTTGTTAGTTGGCTTCTTGTTTCTTGTCTTGATGTTTCAATGGTTTAAATTCAAGCAGACATCCTGCAACTTGAGTAAATTATACATTTTAAATATTCTCATAAACTCTTATCGTAAGAAAAAATCAGACAGATAACAGGCATAACTTAATTGGGATGATAACTGTGGAAGTACAGTAATCTGCACTAAGCAACCAAGAATGTCTTATCAATCCTCATCAGCACACACTGTCAGAATTTTCTCAGGGCACATCTTAAGAGCAGAGGAAAATCTGGTTATGGAATTAATTAAGTACTTATCTGAAATGTTGGCTGTGGTGACCTAGTCTGAGAGTAGTGTAATTTCTGACATCCTGGGAGGTTTTGAGTTCTCCAGATCACAAGGACCACTGGATCTGCTTGCTTTTTCAAAGCTGTAAGTTAGTGAATGCTTTAAAGTAGAGTTAGAATACAGTTCAAAAAATAACATAGGTTTATAGAAACGACTAGATATTTTGTTTCTATTGGATAATCTTGACTTTTAAAAATTATTATTTATCTATTTATTTGATGAACATTGACCAATGGAGACATAATCCCTGAGAACTAAGTTAATAGAAATTCCCTTCTGTAACACAGACCCCAGTAATCTAGCTGCTCAACTAACTTCACTCAGCACTGTGAACAGACTTTCAGAGGGTAGGACCGTAAAACATTGAACCTGCTGACTGCAAGATGCAGTAATGAGAAAACAGGAATAGAAATGAAGTTATTGATCCAAGCTCCAAGAGGTACGCAGCAGTAAGTCACTGCCTGCAAATGTTTTCATGCCAGCTGTGTGCAGTGCTGGCCTCCCCCGCTCTAAAATCATACACCTGCTTAGTCAGGTTCAGTTGGAAGGTTATCTCCTGGAGTACAGGTGCCAGGCATAATTTACCCGCCTGTCAGACTCTGTGAAAATTTTATATTACTGGGAAACACTACCATTGCTGCCAATGCAGCACTTAGAATAATGGTTTTGCAGCAGTGTTACCAATTAGGTTACTCCTATGAAATGAAATTTAAGAAAAGATAATCTCATTTTAACAGGACTGGAATCATTTGCTGTGTTCCTGCCTACTTCAGGCCTGTTTAAGCAGACTGCTCTTTGCTCAATGTTTTTAAGTGCTACTGTAATTCTAAGAGGAAAGAAGAAAAAATTATTTAATAATCTTGCTGCATTTAAAAGAACTTGCATACAAGCAGCAATAGCTATGAAAGCATATTCATTGTATAGTTCACTCCAAAGAGATCCTCCTTGTGCATGCTAATGTGCTGAAGTGTTTGGAGAATCTAGCTGATCCTGATACTCTGTGTACAAGTTATCAAACATATAGTTATTGCACTATCACTCCAGAAATATTTTCCCTGAAACAATGCTGTTGCTTACTGAAAAAATTGTTTTGCCAATACAAACTGCAGCTGGTGGTAGCCCACTGGGAAAAGAGAGAAGTGAAAAAGCTCCCTGATAACTTGGAAACATCTTTCAACAGTGTGATAAATTTGAATGACAGCAGTAATATGAGGGATTACTTATTCTCCATGGATATCCCTGACCTCGCCACTTGAGAATTCAACTAATTAGACAGACAAAGAAAAAAAAAAGTAAACATATTAATTAAACTCATGCATGGGACTTAATATGGAAACTGTCCATCCATTTTGATTTGAAAGACAAAACACGTATTTGTTTTGTTTGTCCAGCTGTTAGATGATAGCTTTAAATCCCCTTGTCTATCCAATTTAGACAAAACCTTCTGATATTTTAATCACTTGGCTATGTGGTAAGTTGAAATAAAGGAAGAATGTATGACGGGGTCTGATCCTTATCTGGATTAAATCAGCAGAATACTGTTGAAGATAATGAATTATTTGGTCTTCTACGTAGTGTCCACATAATCTGGCCATTCATTTTTGTGTCAATATCTGTGAAGCATTATAAACATCAATGACGTTTTTCTTGAAAATGAAAAAGGAAGATCTTAAAAATGAGGAAAAAATTCTAGATGTTAGCTGGTCACAGGGACTTACCCCTTAAACTTCCACTTAAAAAGATTTCATTGAGAACTCTTTGCTATGTCAGTAATCCAGACAGAAGGACGTAAGTTCCAGGCTTCTGAGGAAGAGATAATTATTGGAAACTCATAAAACCCACCTAAATTCAGTTTTAATTTTCATATGTAGAGCAGATGTTTTGACAGATGGATGGACTTTATTTTTGTAAGTGTCCGGGAAAAGTCTGCAAAACACAGCCTAATCAGTGTTACATATCTGTGGTGTTTGTTTTTCAGTCTTTCTGTTTTTGACTTCTACGCTTTGGTTGCAGACATTTTCTTTGTAATTTATTTTTTCAGGCTAATCTCTCACTTCATAATCGCTTCTATCAGTTTGATGTATAAATATTGGAAATCTCTTAAAAATTAAATGTGTATGTTTAGTTAGTGTCAGACATATTGACCTTCATGTGGTGAGTGTCTTGTTGAAAAGCTGGATTAACACATTATCTGCTCTTAAAGACAGGCCCTCCGTCTTTATATAATATATATAATATTTGATATTGGAATTTAAATTTAAGTTCTCTCTCCAGACACACTGAACCTCTTTAATTCACACCCCGAATTTGTGACAGTCTTAACAGTTTCTCAGCTTGTACTACAAATAGGATTTTACTATAGCAGGATTTGTGGTAAAATTTGTTTGGCTGCAACATCCTAACATGATGGAAATTATTTTAGCTAATTTTAATTTTAATAAACTTACCAATGTTGCATGTAGTGTAGTCAGGACAAATTACATACCCTTTCTTTTGCTGTGCTTTAGAGAGTATTGGCAATCATACCGTCACGGTGTGGTTAGTTTACAAAAGCAGATCCAGTATTTTCATGGTGAAAATTTTAAAAAGGCAGCTATCTAAAGAGGTTCCCTCTGTGAGGGCAGGAAGGGAAGGACCTCATAGGTTATGCTAAGAGGTTCCAGACATGCTGCTGGGGCTTAGGTGCTTAGATTTAAGGATAGAGATGCTTCAGAATAAGGCCAAAGGCAGAGCCTAGAGCTCTTAGGGAAACTTTATACTGCCTATTGAAATAGAAATGAAGATTAATCCTCTCCAGGGCTAGGCAAGACAAATGGATGGGGGTTTTCAAGACTGCAGTAACTCCCACATGGTATACCTAATTTTCTCTTTGAATGTCTACCTCGATCATTCTGCACCATATGAAATCACTTATGCTTTTTGCTGCATATATGTATAAATGCACTCAGTATCTAGGATATAAACCTGTATTTAGCTTAATACAGAAAGAAAGATTTCCTAATATAAAATTGCCCATTATAAGGAATAGGACTATTAGGTGGAAAAATTTATGATTCACTATGGTGATTCCAATGCTCTTCTTTTTTTAAAATGTATTTTCATTAACAATCCAAGTTATATTTTCCTGTCTACAGAGAAACAGAGAAATCTGCAAACCTGTCTTTCATTTTCATTTATATTATTAAGCTAAAAGTATTTTCAACACCCACTCCACTCAATGATTTCAGTTTTGAAAGTCTAATTTTCTTTCTAAAACTGTTTTACTTTAAAAGAACATTCAAAGGTTATGAATTAGTCCAGAGTATGGAACATTTAAACAGCATTCTCTTCCTGGGGATAGCAAAAGTGGATTCAGAGGTACAATGAACTGAGAACTGAGATGCAGACAGTGTTTAAGTTCCCCAGTAATTTGATTATTACAGTTTCTGGCTCTTGATTCCTTTCTGTACCTCCAATGGATATTTTGTCCTATATTCTAGAATTTACCAATATGATACATTTCTTTTGTAGTCTTTGCTTCCTTTCCAGTACCTACAAGCTGAGATCATGCAGTGAAATGCCTCCTTCTGCTGGCATGAATCTTCATGCTAACAGTACAGTGCTAGCCTGAGGGCCCAGCAGCACGAGATGCAGCTGCCAAGTGGGACAAGCCCAGTTAGAGGCGACCACATCATTCTGGGCCTCCAGCCAAGCGGGTTGGTTGTTGCCTTGTAGTTGAATTGATGTAGCCACTGCTGTTCGGACCAGCAGAGCTGTGTGCCAGGTTTCACAACTGAATACCAGTGCAGCCAGGGAAGGGATGAGGAAGCAGATCCTGGACACAAGAGTCATGTCACCCGTATCTCTCTACTACTACCACCAAGTAGTAGTAGGTCCAAGTCTTCTCAAGGCACAGACATTTTCCGTGATAGTGCATCTTCTTCAGCATACATGCATGCTGAGATTTGGAGTTTAAATGAATCATTTAGACCTGTTAAAATTGTTATAGTACAGATTTATGGGATGCTACTTCTTCCCAGAGTCACATAAATGAGAAAAAGTAAATATTCACCATCAAGGAGCAGATTCTTGCTTACCTCAGGGTATCACTCACAAACTCATGGGTACATTGACATTTCCACACATCACACTATATCTGTGCAGCTGTACTTAAGTACTCTTAGACAAAGAAAGAAGTCTGATTATGATGCAATTGAAATCAATGAGGCTGTTGCTATTGTTCCAGCAAGAATAGCCCTGTCTCCCAGGGAGGGGGAAAACTTCACTTGGAGCTTCCTGAGTTGACAGGGGCTTAAATCAGAACTATAACTTTACTTTGATGTCATTTATTGTGGTTTAATACCCCTCTTTATTTATTTTTTTTACAGTCATGTAAGAAATCTAATCTGTTAGGGAGGTGTATGAGAATTTACTGAACAGACCTTAATGGTTCCTTTATGCAGCTATAAAATGCAGGGAAGCTATATGAGCAGTCTGAGCTGGACTGGGGTCTTTAAATGTTGTATAAATTTATTTGTTATTGTCAAAGGTTTATTGTTCTAAGAATTTACCTTCCCCTTTGTTTAACTAGATTCTGTATTCCTCAGACATCTACAGTAAAAATGTGTTGCATAATGAATTAAAAAGAGCTTAAAAGCAGGAATGAAAAGCTGAATTTCTTATAATATAATCAATCTTTATAGAAATAAAATTCTGTGTTAACAGTACCCATATTAACACAGTTCCACTACAATACTGAACAGTTGAAGCAAAAATATACCTATGAAAAGGTTAAATTATCTGTTTTTTATTTGTTTGTTTGATTTGGGGAAGGGCTTCATTCTTTCTACAGCATGCTATTCAGTAAAGCTGGTAGAATTTTTCTAGATTTCCATCTGTAGGAATTAAAGAAGGCTCTACTCCCAAACCAAGAACAGTTTTCCATCTCACCTTTAAAGCAGTAGCAATCTAAAACCTTTTGCTTTATGCCATAGGCAGCTGAACAGTATCTAATGATTGTATATAATGTCAGGTATGACGTTGCTATATATCAAATAGCTCCACTGAAATCAACAAAACTTGTTTAAATCCATACTGAATGTAGATCTAGCCTTTTGTAAAGATGTATGACCATTGGCAGCTGATATTTCATTTTCTCCAGGCAGGCATTTCTTAAAAACTTTCATAAAACATAGTAGATCATAAAGACATTTCTAAAATCATGGTACATGAAACCAAGAAAACCAAAGCATAATCCCATGGAAACAGTAATGTGATTAAATTTCTCCAGATAAATCTAAGGAAGAAAATTCTGGATTCTTTAGTAATGCTCAGATTGTTGATCAGAGTCAATGTTAGATGCTTCAGCTGGAACATGGAATATCAGAGCTTAAGAAAAGATCTGCTTTGATTTTGTTTATTTTAATGTTTTGTGAATTTACAGTAGTTGCTCATTTTTACTCTTACAGGCACTGAATGATTAATACATTTTCACAGTTTCTCCATATTTCTTTTATTGAAAAGAACAAAGGAAAATAACATTAAGAACAATAAAGAAATACTGTGTAATTTAAATGATTTATGACAATTATTTGCTTAATACTCTAACATTGTGACAGTGTAAAGTAGTTTGTGAATCTATATGATGAATGTATTTTTGTGTTTATATATGTGTGGGATGAAGAATATGCATGCACCAGAATTTGTGTGGTTTTTTATTAAGAAAGGTCAGAATGGAAAGAATTAAGAGAGACCTCTGGCAACATCCATCTCTATTTCTTTCAATTTCCTGTTGGATTACCTTAAATATTTTTATGTTTTCTCTTCTATCTCAGTTGGATAGATAACTTAAGTTGTCAACAGTAGACGAAAAAAATAGTATGATTCTGTATACTTTTCTCTGGGGTACTCTTTTTAATATACCTCCGTTATCTGTTATTCAAATAAACAGTAAAATAGGATGAGCAATGTCATTTCAGTGCAGTGCATTGTGTGAAGCAGAGAATCAGTACTTTGTCTAAGTTTGTTGCTTGTCCAAGTAGTAGCCTAAGGTGTGCTTCAAACTGCATGTTCATTTTCATGGCAGAGACATTATTTTCTGTTTGAGATGATCTAGTTAAACTAGCAAGCAAATTACAAAGAGGGAGGATGCCAGTCAGTGGGATCTCTGCAAGGTGATTATCACCATGTGCCCTAGTATACTTGGAGGGTTACATCTAAGTACTGTATCAAAAAATCAGCAGATAGAAAATAGATACATAGAAGAGCTTCCTCATTTTTTTTTTTTTCCACATAAATTTTACTGGAAATGACTATCTTACTTTTTTTTTTCATTTCTCCTATCTGAAATTCATTATTTGTAAATGTGTTAGTAGACTGATTCACAGGCATTGATGCTTATTTTGTTAGACTTGATTGAAATGAAAATGTTAAATAAACAGAAAAAATATCAACATCTTGATTATCAAGTTATCATTTCCATTTTAATACCATTAGGCATTAATGATTATATTTTTGCAAACAAATAACAGATTATGTTTGAGCTAGGGACTGTTAGTACTTTTTTAGGTGCTGAGAACTAAAATCACTCATGATGGATAATTTAGGTAGAAAATGTTAAGTCCAAGTCTTGCATAACTTACGTTCCAGGAATCGTGCAGTTTCAATAAAGTTAAAGCACATGTATTCATCCTTTCAGAACTGTTTTCTAAGCATAGACAATGGAAATGAGGCAGCATTCATGCTGTTGTTAGAAATGTTATATTAATGATTTGTTTTTCATCAACTCTTTCCATCTGGTCCATCTTGTTTTTTTCTAACTAGTACTTAATTGAATACAAACAGTTGGTCCATTTTTCTTCATTATTTCATTCTGACACTTTGCTATAAATGGGCTTTGTCTTGCAAACATGGCAGTGCCATAAATTACAGAGATGAAAAGTGTCTGAAACAAAAATGAGGAAAATTTGTTGTGTAATTTTTTCTTCAGGGTTGGACAATTTAGTAAATGACAACCAAATATATTTAAATGAGATCCTAAATCAGGCTATTTATTAAATACTTCATGATAGACATGCTTATAAACTGCTCGAAGTGATCACACCTTTAAAATCTGTTTATTCAGATGTATATCCATAACACAGAAGCACTCCTATTAGTCATAATCACTGAGTTAACATTGTAGATAAATGATTTTTTTTTTTTTTCATTTTCTTTGCAGAGAGAATGTGCTAATTTCATCAAGGTGCTTAAGACTTATAACCAAACACACTTGTACGCCTGTGGAACAGGGGCTTTTCATCCTGTGTGCACTTATATTGAAGTTGGAAGCCATCCTGAGGTAAATTATCTTAAAACAATATTTCTCTTTTCCCTCATTTAGTCTTTATTGGTGTTTAGCCACGAGGCATACTCACTGGTTTCTGCAGCTCAGGGGACAGATCTGGTAGGACCTGCTCCTGCCTCTGGTGCTGACGTGCTGATTGATAGATCACAACTGAGTCTATGCTTTCCCCCCCACACAACATCCTTTCCCCCAGGGTCTTAAATAAATATCACTGAACCCATTCTGCCTGGTTCATAGTTCAGCTAGTGCCTTTATTCTGAGACCAACTTTGTCTTTTAGTGTCTTACTAGTTGGTACAGTCTGGCACCGCATTAGATTTCTCTGAGCTAGGATTAAAAATAGTGACCTAACATAAGAAGAGGGTTTTGTATACAAGCTACATTTTTTTCCTTCACAAAATAAATCATTTTCCTCTCTTTTCCTCATTTTTTAAACCTTTATTTTTCTGACTTTTGCTTAGTACTGCAAAAAGCATAGAGTAGCTCTTGCATGTTTTGTCAGTGATCGCTGTGACTAAATAAATAAACATGGTCTTCTCCTGTGAAAAACAGTGTCATCCACAGAAAGCAATAGATACATGCTTATTTTCCTGGCCGAAGATTATACTAGACTGTCTCTGTGCTCCTACACTTAATTCCATTTCAGTCCTTTTCCTACTAGAAAAGCCAATCTATTTTTTTTTTCCTGAGTACACGATATCAGTTAATCCACTTTTCTTTCATTCTGACTTAACTGAGTGTTGCCCCATAGACTGTTTCAGTTTAGCAGACAGATTCCTAATGTATTTTCGGCAGTCACTCACTTCATTTAAGGATATGTTTTGTTGGTGAATCTGTAGTTATGTTACTGGTAGCTTCTGTGATCTCTGAAGAACAGCTCTTTCAGCTTACCTGATGGTTCTGCAATTCAGGTTTTCAGATTTCTCTGAAAAGGAAGACATCACTATTAATTATTTAAAAACCAGAAATTCTTCTTGTAGAAAGGTTAGCAGATTTTCTGAGTGTTGACTTTATAGTCTGGAAACTATTTTTCTCTATCGTTTTGGTTTTATTTTATTTATTTATATATATATACACATATATATATATATATTCGTTAATTCTTTATTCCAGAATGCATTCTTGGCAATTAGTGATTGTATGTGACCACACACAGTATGTCATTGCTTACTGCATTAAACAGATCCTCTGCTTCCTGAGATCCATTTGGGAATTGGTAGACATATTAATTAACTCTAGTTCCGTAAGATGTGTGTCAATCAATCCTTGGCTATCTGCCAAGTGAATCTATCTGCAGAGAGATAGCTGGTATGAGGTCATTTACTTCTTCATTTGGCTGTTTTATGACTGTACCGTAAGAATAACACACACTTTATCAAGGATTTATAGGAAGGATGATCTGAGATGCAAGGACAGATCTAACATTCGGTTTAACATTCTGTGTTTTGAAAGACTTGGGTCAATGATGCATTTGGCCAGGACCTGAAAGAGGATGTTTGTTTTAGCTTCCTTCTAGCAGTTCACAACTATCAACAAAATCTAAATCATTGCTTTTTTTGGTCATTTATGCAGTAGTTTTGTTAGTACCCAGTGTCTGAATCATTTTCATGAACTGTGGTTGCAGCTTCCCACACCAGAGAAAGGAAGATCTTCCTCTGAACTGCCACAGTCACTGTTAGTTTCTGATTTCATATTTAAACTGTGACTGAAATTATCCCCACCTTCTGCTTCTGTATTCTCTGAATGGTTGTGTAGGAGGAGTCTCTGACTTTTCAGTCAATCTCTACCTGTACAGAGAGAAACTGGGGCAAGAAGGAGGCAGCCGTACCCACCTAATATCAGGCTTTCACAAATGTGATTGGCAGCCTGTGACCTGTCTCTTGTAAAAGAGAGAATGGGTCAAGTAAATGAACTGATCAGGTTTGCAGCAAGAAATAAACTGGACTGCCTCTGAGTTAGAGCTTTTTTCTTTTACACCAACAGGCTAGGCAAGAATTACAAATGTGTATCTTCTGCAGGAGCAGGGCCAAGAGAATGTGCTTGATTGACACAGCTATTCCAGACGTCAAGAGTGGGGGGATGCAATGTTAGCCCTGCACTCTGCATCTGTAAGAGCCAGCTGGTTTGTATGCTGATGTCAAACAGCAGCGCTGGACATGTCAAAGAGCCACTGCTTCTGTATCATAAATAGTTTATAACTTCATAACATACTAAAAAGGGTAAAAAGTGAAAATGAATGAGGGAATGATTTTGAGTTAAAAAATTGTTATCTGAAATATTTCCGGAAGATTCTTTTTTGGCCACAGACTTGTGGAAAATTAACTAACTTCACCATCTGCTTGTTTATTTTAAAGCACTTAGAGAGGTAAATGTGAACAGATTAGAGGAATAGTTGGGGAATGTACCTACTGTCTAATAAAATTGCTTGTTTATGTGATGGCAGAATAGAACCCACCTGTCTGAGTCTGCTGGAGGAGAGGAAATTAGTGTGTGTCAAACTGAAGAGGATGGAAAAAAATGAAATTCAAAGAAAAGAGTGGGAAGTGATAGAGAGGAGACGCTGGAAGCACTTGGCATAGGTTTCAAGAGACTGGAATATGGTACAATTCTTATGTCTGGGGAAAGGAAATAAATTACTTTGTGTCACAGACATAGAGTAACGGGGAATATGATTTGTTAAATCTGTTGAATATCTCTCCAGTATGGAACAGTATTACAACCCTATTCCATAGTTGAAGAAAGCCATTTCTAGTGATGAAATTAGGCAGATATAATGGAGCTCGATGAACTATAGTATAGGAAATAATAATAAAATGGTAAAAGGATATGAACAGCATGCTGTGCATCTGATTAAAAATGATCTGTGCAAATGTATACAGCCTAATATGTTGTGAATTACACCACATTCTAAGGAGTAAAGCAGACTAATCTGTGCTTAAATCCATTCCAGATGTGGGAGTGAATAACCACAGTATTTAGAGAGAAGAATAAAGCTAATGTTTGAATAGACTTTAAGCACGTAAGCCATGAGTAAGCAGGAAAGAACATATTTAGACAGAACATAACATGTGTATGCACAAAACACCTGAGGAAAACCTAATTTAAACCTTGAGGTCATGAACGGGAGGGACTATGTTTGTACCTTCACTGAATGGGGCAAACTGGCTTGTATGCAAATGTCTATATTGTATGTGTCTGAATTGGAATCAGATGACCAAATAGAGACACCTACATCAGCTTTGGGTACCTCGAGTTGGGCAACAGGCAGCTTTCTCTCCAGACAATATACGTAATATAATGCAATAAAGCAATTACTGCACAATACAAGAAAGTAATTAGCAAAGCTATGCTCTGCTCCCACTGAGTTCTGTGGAAGCAGGACTGAATGTGCAGGAATGATGTTCTTATGGCTGCAAAATTGCACAAGTCAGATCTGTGATTGAATGGAACACATACAACTGCAGGGAGACACAGAAGTGCATTAAACCCACTAGAAAAGCACAACAGGATGCAAATGCACCTGCTTGTTCATGCCTGAGCAGGGGGATCAGCACTGCTCTATTTCCCCAGGGCTCCCTTTGGGGTAGTTTGCATGAACAAGTGGGGAACAGTCTTGTTTAAGGAAAGAACAGAATTTTCCATTTACTTAACCCATACATAGAGGTGGAAGTGTAGAGAGTGCCCTTTTTTTTAACACTCGAGACAGGAACTGCAAAGAGCTGTACAAAACTGTTTGCCAGATACTCAGCAGGAATACATTACAATTTCTTCAACAGAGGTAAATCAATGGGTGCTGTCTGAAGAACTAACCCAGCTTCTTTTATTGTCTCCTAATTCCAGATCTCTTGTCAATGTCTGACAGATTAAAACTCATTTTTAACTGGATAAACTTAAAAGGTCTGAGATCCCTTTAGTTGCAGTTTATTTCTCATTCGTAATCAATAAAGAAGCTCTAAGGCTAGTTCAGATTTATGATGTACATAAAACATTAAGTTATTGCATATGAAGTTATATAACGCTACCACCTGTAACGTATTTACTTTTTTCCGGTCTCTGTGTATTTTAAAAATTTTTAGTTCAGCTCATAAAATTTTACTGAATTATACCTTCTTTTTTCTTTCCCCTTCTGTACTTTACATTAGAAGAGGTCTAGAGTGCATTTTCTAAGTAATGGACATCCTGTTCTTATATATTTATGCATCTGCTTTTTTCAACTGTCTCTGCATATATATGTCGGTACCTATTATACAAATATATGCATGTAGTGATAGAAAAAATGTTTTATATTTTTTTCCTTAAAAGAATGACTTTGGAGGGAATACACATTGCTAGAAAAGCCAGTGCTACTGCTGGAAGAAAACATTCAGGGACCTACAGGAAAGTTAGAGAGGGACTTTTTGTAAGGGCCAGTAGTGACAGGGTGAGGGAAAACGGTTTTAAACTGAAAGGGGGTAGATTAGACTAGATACTGGGAAGAAATTTTTTACTGTAAGGGTAGTGAGACACTGGAACAGGTGCCTAGATAGGTTGTGGATGCCTACTCCGTGGAAGCATTGAAGGCCAGGCTGGATGGGATTTTGAATAATCTGGTCTAGAAGGAGGTGTCCCTGCCTATAGCAGGGGGGTTGGAACTAGATGATCTTAAAGGTCCCTTCCAACCCAAATAATTCTATGATTCTATTATTCTATTCTATGATTCATTTTCTAAGATAAAATCCACACTGAAATATTGACCTCTCTAGCAGCAGATGTGGCATAAATTGTCCTATCTTCATTAAAGACATTAGTCTACATCAGTTAGGATTCTGATCTATGATTTTTAAGGTTTAGAATCAAGTCAGATTAATTGACTTCCCATCTTATTTATTATACCTTTATGTAGTTATTATATGCTTACCAAATATATATAGAAAATATGAATGGAAGAGATACTCTTAAAGAATGATCCTTATTTGTGACGATATATCACGACGATATAGCAATTATGTGATAGAACTGTTTTTTATGACATACCAATTCTAAGCACAACTGTAATCACAGAGAAATATCAATAAAGGAATATCTAGTTTTCAGGCAGTAACAGCTTATTTCAGTTTAGAGATGACTGTACTTTCTAGGCTAATACAGATCCACTTAGTACACTACGTGAAAATGAAGATCACCAGCTTGTGTAAGCACTTTTTAATGCACTGCTTTCAGTCTTCTAGCTGGTTTTGTCCTGGAAAAACAAGTATTTCTTCGTGCTTCCTGCTATATTAGAAAACTGCAGGTACTGGATTTTCTTTTTTTCTTTTTCTTTTTTTTTTTGCTGTAGTGGTAGATCAGGTTTGTAGTCATCAGGGTAGTCATCATTCAGCTTACATCAGTCCAGGCATCTCATAGGACCAATGACCAAAATCACAAAATAGAGGGCCTTGATTCCTCTGGAGGTTGCTGGATCTACAGACCATCACTTCTACTAATCCATATTGCATTGATTTCCAGTCCCTTAGGCTACCCTACTCTGCACGAAAACAGGCTTTTCACATGTGTACTATTTACCTCCACTTGTAAAGAAGAATAAATTTTGGCATATGTATAACCTTTCTAGCATTTAGGAAGTATATAGCTTTATATGCAGTTATATGTAGCTATATATATAGCATATAATACTTTTTGTGAGCCATAATTAACTGTATTATTGATTGGGAAAGTATATGTCAAGAGAACTTTCCAGTGACTCAAAGACAGGAGTACAGGAAGGGGACAGAGAGCATCTCAATCCTTTGTCGTAGCACAAACTAGGTGAGCAGTTTATTCCAGTAATGCTTGACAAACACTTCCATAAGAAAACCAAAATGTGTTGGTGGAAGATCTACATGTTGATAAGTACCATGATGCAGCAGTATTTACTTCTTATTTCCCAAAAGGCATCTCTTGTTACATGGTATTATCTTGTGATAAAGTTACAGAAGTAGGAGATCAACATGAAGAGGTATCTTGATCACCGTTTAAAAGACTTTTTTAAAAACTCCATAAACCTCTTTGTAAACAAATATGAATCAGGCTGATAGTTAAAGCCTATTATTTATGAAGGCCTGTCTTTGAATACCTTTCAGGTCTCCTTTGTCTGTAGTTGCATTTTGAACACTTGTCTGCTAAATGATATGGTAACAAAATTTAGAGTTTTCAAAACTCCATTCCGTCACTCTTAACCTAAAGACAATTCCAATAAGAAATCATTTTCAGAGTAGTTGTTTTATAGTGAGACTATGTTAATTTAACTGTTGGAATACGTTAATTTGTGAGGTTAACTTCTTTAAACTGAAAGCACACTTGGTAACAATGGCTGTGATTATTCCTACCTCTCACTGTTAGGAAAGTCTACACAACTGCTACAGAGGATTCATCCCAAGCAAATAGAGATACTGAAAAAAAGAATATTGAGATTTTTTGTCTACGTATCTATTTTAACCGGTTAATAAGTGATTTCCTAATAATATAATAGTTACAAAATGTTTGGAACAAATCATAAAGTTACAAGTATACTTTGCATAATTAAATTTGCAGAAAGTGTTCATTCTCCTGACATACTCAGTTGAGAAGGATGAGCATTTATGGCAGTGGAATATTTGAAAAACAGCTGATCCACTGTCTTCCATTTAAAAACAAAACTTCAAATTATGTACATGCAAAGAATCTGGTTCAGTATCTTAAAATTCAGATACAGTGAAAATACCATTTTGGGGGAAACTATTCAGCAAGTGGTCATGTTTTAAACATTTACAGGAAATGTGAACATTGTAGGTTTTCAGTTGTCTTTTAATGTATTCAGTTCTGCCCTTGTATACTTCATAATTACACCTAAGCAATTTGGAATCTATTTATGCCTGAAGTGACAGAAAGTCAGTAATTATGTCTGAGATTCTCTTGGAGATTTACAAGTTGAACTTTTACAAGCTGGAAATGAAATCAAATTTTAAAACTGTCATGAGTCAAAACAGTATATTGGGCTATTTTGTTTCTTCACCTTTATTCCAAAGACTGCAGTCTTAATTGACTTAAGCAAGATGAAAGCACGGTTCTTTATTAAGTCATATAGAGGAGAGTTGTGAGATATGATAAGAAGCAGAACAAAGACATGAAATTTCAACTGCAGTGGCCATTTGTTTCACAGCAGAAGGCACAAATGAATCCCATAATATTATTCAAGTCTGATTAGTTCAGCTATTCAGCAAATTACTTTTGTTTGGAACTTGATAAATATATCTTAATTGTTATGGCAGATCTCTGAGTCCATTCTTAGACAACATATAGAGATATATATAGATAAAAATAATTTAAAGAAATAAAATGCGATTTAACTTATGTTTTAAAGAAAATGTAAATGAAAGTCACACTGTAGGTGCTTTTCCAGCACTCTGCAGTTTGGTTTAATTGAAAACTTCGCTGAGATGAAAGAGCACTGATAAGAATAAGGTCTGTAGAAAGCATCAGTGTTTCTGTGGATCTGGTTTGATCAGTACAGGTTTGCCATGCCAACTGAATGAAGTTTAGTAGTAGCAAAATCCTGTGTATAGTGTATTTTCTTCTCATACTCAAAAAAATTACTTCACACAAAGTAACAGGAAAAAAAAAATTAGATTTTCTCAATACAAAAAAGTCTACCATGAAGGGTAGCATTGATTTTGAACCCCTCGTCTCCTAATGAGTGAAATCTATGCGCTAGCACGCTTCCACTGTGATAACTAAGAAGACCATTGTTCTCCCAATGTACCAAGCTTTTGGCCTTCTGTTACTGGGAAATGCTGGTTGATTGCAGTGGAGAACTGTATACAGTATGCCACAGCTGAATGACTTCCATGAATGAGAAACTAAAGCCAGTCGACATATTCATTAGGTTCAAAGAAATGAGTCTCAGAACTGTGGGAAAACTTTTGTTTATGCTGCTAGAGGGGAGGAAAAAAAAAGAGTGAGATAGAAAGAGACCTCCGTGGAAGGAAATTCATGGAGTGGAGTGTGTGCACGTGCACATATAGGACTGCTAAGTGGATTTTCACTTCTAAGACGTGTGCTATCATACTTTATGAGACTATGCCTTAAAATCATGTCACGGAAAGGATGAGTAGCATTGCAAATATTCAGATAATGCATGATTCAAGTTAAAGGAACTCTTAGGTGCTGGTTCTAGTATTTGTTTTATTTTAAAATCTGATGTGCTTTTTCAGGCAACAGTTTTCTTCAGTGGAGTTCTGTATCAGTGTAACAGTCTGGTCTTTACTCATTTGTATAATCAGAGAAAAAAAATGTATTACTAGAGAGTTGACTCAGAGTTTTATGATTGCTTTGAAAATCTTAATTGTAACGATTGCTACCAGTGAAACTAACAATACATCCACTATTTGCATGTGAATGTTATTTATTTTTTCTATCAATTAAAGGATGCTATGATACATTATTTATTTCCAGAATGTAAATATCCCCACTAGCACATGACTACCTAATTTTGCCATGAGATAATACAATTATCCTCTAATTCATTACAAACTTAGATTGTTTTATTTAGACAGATGGCAATCAGATTAAGATGTAGATCCAGTTTTCTGGGTGTGAATACTGTGTTTATCCATGAGCAGAGCCCATAGCATTCCTGGTAGTACAGAAGTTCAGCATTTGCCTCTTGTTAGAGTAACAATTTGAAGTATTAACCCAGCTTCATAGTCATGAAACATATGCAAAATTTCACTCACACACCTTTTGAAATAAAAGATAAGTATGACTGAATCCTTTGATCTCTCAACCAACACAAGGGAGAAAAAAATAACAGACCACCATCTGTTGCGAAAACAATTTAATAAAAACAATGGAAATCCAGCATATCTTGTAGACAGTCTTAATTGAGGAACTGATTTATATTTTCTTGATTTAGAGATGCAGGAAGAAGCAAAACTGAAAGAAGTCATTACCAAACATAGATTTTGATTGATCAGCACCAAAGCAACATTTTTTATTGTGTGATCTTTGTCACAAATCTCCAGTTGACGGGGCCTGACCTTATGGAGGAGAATCACATGTTAAGTGTGATTTCTACAGCTGAAGGAAGTGACTGTATTTCATTTGTAGCTCAGTACAAACATCTTGTCAAATAGACTTTAAACAATCAAGGTCACAATGGAGCAGGTTTCAGCTGTGGGAGATGCTCTGCTTACAGGCCACGGAGCTGTGAAATGCCTAACTGCAAACTAACCGGATAATATTATAAAAATGTAGATGCAAGGAGATAACCAGGACCCTGCTGACATTAATTGACTTTGCTGGACTTTGTCTGAAATTTTATGAGTGAATGTGTTGTGAAGTACTTTTCAAACTCGACTTTTAAAAGCTGTGGGTTATATTCAACTCTCAGGACTTACATGTACCATTTAAAAAGTGAGTCTGAAAACAGTGCTTATTTCAGATCAACCTCACACCTATCCATTATGCATTCTCACAGTGTGTGTTTTCACAGTGACAGGCCTCTGGTCATTCCCAGGAAGGCTCAGGCTATGTGTAGCAGCAGTATGACCTTCTTGGCAGGCGCCTGAGCTTCTCTACAAAAACATCCTCCTGCTGCATCTGTTTGTAAGAGTCTTACCCACTCAGAATACCCAGAAAAGGAACAGTTCTCCAGAGGAAAGATGAGAACACATATGAATGTATTTGAAAGTAATTTTTCAAAGGGATTCAGGAAAGAAAAAAGTAGCTTTCCAACAATGGGAGGCCCCCCTGTTGTACTTCCAAGCACCCTATTCTTCCTTTCATCAACAGCTGCATTTGGCATGACAAAACTGGCTTCTCCACAATGATTAAATCTTATTTCTCTTTTGACAAAAAGCAGAGCAGCTGCAGGTGAAGCTACTATTTCTGTGAGTAAAGACCGGTGCGTAGGTATTTCCAGTGGTTGCTTGATGGAACAGTAAATAATTGTTCTTTTCTCGCTATCTTGACCATCCTTATTTTTATGGACAGACTCATATTTATGAGTAAATGTTTCCATAATACTTTCCAGATGCCTTCTTGCTTTTACAAGATTTGTCAACTGAATTTCTTCTCTGCCTTGTATTGTACAAAGAATATCTCAAATTTTTTACTATCAAAATAAGTTCAAATAACGGCACTATTCCATATTCAGTAAGAAAATAATGGTAAAGATTTGTGCTTTGATTAATGATCAGCAATTTACATGTTAAAAGAGAATCTTTGTAACATGATAAATAAGAAATAATTTCATATATGAATATAGGCCATGGAGAACATGTCTGGAAAAGGAAAGATCTCTCCAAAATATGAGCAGATAGTTTAACCATGACACTGCCTTCTAATTAAAAACACCTTTATAAACTTAAAGACAGTGTTTTTTACTGGTAAACAATCTTTCATTCTCTTTCATCACTTTTTTTTTTTTTCTGCTATAAATGATACAGATTAGCCATCAAGTATTTCAAGATTTTAGAAGTCTGATAGGAGAGAAAAATCCTTCATCCTTCCTTAAACATTACTTTTATGGGGGTATGAGATCCCAGTACAGCAGTGTATGTTTGATTGCTGCAATAGTACCTGGCAGTAGGAAGGAAATCTAGACTTAGTAGTGGGAAATGGATTGGAGATTGTGTTTTGTACCGAGAAGGAATATTGGACTGTGTATAAAATTATCTGAAAAAAAAACACAAAACAGACATATAAACAGGGTATGGACTTAGAATCATAGAATCACAGAATCCTTAGAGTTGGAAGGGACCACTGAAGGCCATAAATAACCATTTTTCATATAGGTGAAATATACTGTGAAGAGTTAATCAATTTACTGCTGGAAGTCTCTGGGAGATTAAGAATAGTAACTATCAAGTAACAGTAAAGAAACAGGCAACATATTAAATATTTCTGCTAGTCCCATATGCCTACTGCTTATGTGATGCTGGAAATTAATCTAAGGGATCGGAGCAGCTCTTTCTATTCTAAAAGTCTAAGAATAAAACCTCTTGAAGTCAGAGGAGAAAAAATAAAATTACTCTTCCATTCATTTTCAGTTCTAGTTTGCATAGTTTGTAATAACTTGCTTTCAGTTTGTGGCACTCAGTAAATCTCTTTGGAAATTGCTGGCTCCTCTTTGAGCTCTTGAGGATAAATCAGACTGAATCTCTGTATCTTCTTTCAAATATCATTCATATGAGAGAAATGTACTGTGTCCCTCTGTTCCTTCCTTAACCTCTCCCTCGTTTGTGTAAGACATAATTTAGTGACTATGACTTGACTCAGAAGGAATACATGCCTGAGTCTTCTACATGCCCCTGTGGACTTTGAGTAAATTAGTTATTTCCTAAGTAACTTATTTCATTGGAAAAGGGTGAGTAACTTTGCACTATTTCTTGGGAACTCAAGCAAAGACAGTTTATTACCTTTTCTTTTTTTCTTTCAGCTTCTAAGTTATTTGTTTTTATTTATTCCCTGAAGGAAATTTTATTTTGTAAAAATGCTTTTTTTTTCTTTATCTCTGTGAGTCACAAAAGAATGTGAAGAGCAGGCTAGATGAGAAACTAATCAGTCGCCACTGGAAAACTTTGATAGAAAGAAGTAGTGCGTAGAATAAACAAATGTACTGTGGCAAATTCATGCCTATTACAAGTTCAGGTGACTTACAACATCTAATCTATTCTAATTTGTATACATCTTCAGTTATCTACAAGTCTGGACTGTCTTCTCCGCTAGTGATATAATTCACAACTAGCAATCATTGCAGTACAACAATAATTTGCATTCTAATTATTTTTCAAATGTTTTCTGACTAAATATAATCATATACATTGTCCAGTCCTTTTTCACTGTATGTATCAGTCAGCTCCAGAAGAGCTGTCATGTGACTTTTCTTAGGTTTTCACGTATTTCACTTAAGAAATGCTACCTGATTTATGAAAATCTGTGAATTCCTTTGAGTAGCAACATGATCTCACTAAGGGAGATACGTTAATAGATGTTTGCAAGCACCTAATCAGATGAGAGCACAATACTCTTCATTAATGAAATATGATCCATAATGAATCTTTCATGGGAGTGCTAATAGCTACCTTTAGGTTAAAGTGCTCTGATATCACAGTATAACAGTATATGTCGTTAGGTGTGTATCATTATAGCAAAGTAATTAAAGATTATTTAGCTGTTAAATGGTTACCTTGGAGGAACCCTTGAATAATATGGCTTCAAATATGCCTTTGGAAAGAAATTAATCAAGGAAAGTAAAAATCATCTTAAATACAGAATATCTGGCAAAATATGCTTCGTGGCGGAAACTGAGGAAGATATGTCCAGATATTTTAAAATGTAAAACAATCTCGGTTGTCTTTGTGTGTAAGACAAGGTTTATACTGTTGTTTAAAAAGAGCAATGGCAAAATGACAGAATAGAAATGCAGTATCAAAATCATCATTGTCTTGTTTCAAGTGCTGCTTGAATGTAGAGCTCAAGTAACACTCTGGATGGGAGAAATATCAAAATTTGCTTGACCCTTTTCACACCTCTGCTCTACATGGAGTTAAAATTCTGGAAATGAGTGACTAGAGTTTTACCAACAGCTCTATCTGACTCATCAGGAAGATGCTTTCAGGGATTGCAAGCCCAGTGCTTTCTTCTGTACTTAATATAAACCATACCAGGAATGTTGAGCAAGTGGCTTGATCTGGGTGTAAACATTTCTCAGCGCTGTTCAAGTGGGAATATGACATGGGTGACACCCTTGACAGATTGGGGCACTGCATAAGTGAGAGAAAGTTATTTTTCCTCATAATTTCTGTGCTGGAATGAAAGCGCATATCATGGATATTGACTTAAAAATCACTTCCTAGAATTATGCAAACCATCAGTTACAAATGTGTAGTATATTTTGCTTTTCTCTTTGTTTAAATAGAAACAATCCTATGGGTAAACAGAATCACTTAAGACCTTTTCACATGTACCAAAGAAGGTGTAAAGTTCAAATCTCTGCTGTCCTTTTGAAACATTGGCCTTGTTCCAGGCACTGGCATTTTTTACATACTTTAAGTTTTATCCTTTTTTAAGTGTTTTGCTTCTTCATGTATTTTAACAAAACAGAGTGGAAAAAAATATCTCATGCTGCTTAAAATGGTATTGGCAGGAAAAAAAAAAAAAAAAGCAAAAAAAAAAGATGGAATTTCTGGATAGAAATTTGCATCTTTCTTGCTATGATTTGTATTTTCCTGCTAGTGAGGTAATTAGTATTAGTGGCACCATCTTATCAGTCATATGCAAAGCCACTATACAATTTCATTTGAGGATGACAGCAGTACTACAGATTCTCCCTCAGACTTCAGACTTCTCAGGAGTCCAGGAGATTTTGGGGTTTACTCTCTGCAATTGAGATTTCTTGAAAGATGAAGCTTCAATCGTTATTATATGAAAATGATCTCAAGTCTGCAGGCCAGAAAAAAACCTTCTCCAGGCAAGCTAAAATAACCCTGGTGGAGTTATTTGCCCAGTGAATAAGCTTCAGATGTCCATCGAAGACCCTCTAAGCACATAAGGACCAAGTTTCCAAAATAAATAAAGTTATAACATGTAAGAGTAATAATAATAATAATAATAATAATAAATGAAAGGCTTAATATTAGGAGTCTAAAAGAATAGGCCCTTCCATTCTTCAGTTTCTGAGATACTGCAAGTTTTTACTTCTAGAACAGTGTAGGTGTACATATATTGTTGTTCCTGCCTTATTCCAGACATACTATTGAAGGGAAATTAGGAAGAAAAAAAAAGTGTAAGAGAGGAAGACTGTATTCCAAGGAATTATTTTCCTCTGATGTGTAATTTATTTTTTCTAATTATGAGTCAGTATATGTGTAATCAAAAAACAAATGACGCTGATTACTTATTCGAAACAGTAAATCAAATCATTTCATTCCATACTTCCAGGTTGTTTGAAGTACGGAAACAGCACAAAATCTGAAAGTTTTGCTGCTTGTGTAAATCAACACTACTTTCTGAAACTAACATTTATTTATCATCTTGAAAAGGGTTTAATAAGAGATATGACTGCACCTACAACACAAACCACGTGTCGAACAGCAGAAAATTGGAGCAAAAGTACTGTTGTTTCTTTTCTTGACTTGATCTAAGTTTCATTTTCTACTTGGCTAAGTATCAGTGGTTGTGAAGGTGATATATCAACAATAGTCACGGTGGCGAATTCACTTTAACTATAGCTGGTTGAAGTGCTTAACTTCATTTACTTTTTCTGAACAACAGTTTTTATTCTGTTTTAACAAACCTTTCTGTTTATGCATTTTAACATCTAGAGTTACAAGAAATGCAGATCTGGTTTCATTACTCAAATGTGGGAGTAATGAAAGAGTAACACCCCTCATCAGTGTATGGCTGCTATGCCAAAGATCTTTTCCTGGAATATTTACTGGGCAACAAATCTCTTGAAGTTTGTAGAGTTTAATTTAGATCATGAATTTTGGTTCCCAATTGAAAAACTCATACTGAATTTAGGAAATGGAAAGTTTACGTATCACTTAACATGGAACAGGATCATAAAAATACTTCAATCTGATACTTCTAGTAAATTTATGTATTCTCTGAAAGATTAGTAGGGGTATATATAGAAGTAATGGGAAAAGTTGACATTGATTAACCTCAGTGAAGGGAAGGAACCAGAAAAGGAGAGTTTGAACAAGGCAGTGGGGGTTTGGATTGTGGAAGACCCTCTCTGCATGAGTTAAGACTTGTCCATAAGCAAATCTGTGAATGTCTGACTAAGGTAGTGCAAATCCCTACACAGACATTCTCATTTTAGTTAAAGTATTATTTCAGATCCGCTTTTCACTGCCTGAAAGTGACTGAAATAAGCTGTTCTTAAACTAAGCTCAGTGTACAGTCACAGAGTGCATCTGTTTACAGCAGTCTCATTGCATTCAAACATACTGATACAGCTCTAAAGATTAGTGCTCGGATTGAAATGGCCATTTAGCCTTTCAAAGGATTTTGCAGGAAAGCAAGCTGGGAAACAAGCTTTCTCTGCTTGTCATTTGTATGTTTGTGAATTTGGCTTTTATTTCTTTGTGAAAATGTGTTTTGACACAGACATTGAAAAGCCATGACCCACTGTAAAAAGGATTACCTTGAAAGGAGATAGTAAGAATACGTTGTAAATGATGGTTAATACAGAAAGTCTAAATCTGTCTGTATAAAGATTACAGCACTATAAATTTTTTTAACTCACAGTACATTCCTGACATAATAAAAACAGTGACATATCAAAAACACAACATAAAAGTCTTAATAGAGAAAGCTAAAAGAAAATCAATGTCTTTTTTTTTTTTTTTTTGTCAAAGAATGATTGAGAATCCATTGAAAACTGATTTACTTTAACTGACATTGCAACAAGTAGCTTAGATAACACTTAAGGACTTAGGTTTTTTTTTTTTTT
>VXAB01004368.1:34740-76339 GCA_013399175.1 Odontophorus gujanensis
TTTTTTTTTTTTTTTACAATCAGTATATTCAGTATATTTAATAGAATAATAACAATAATAACTAAGGAAATTTTTTAAAATTGCAGTGAGGTGATTTAGAACTTAAACTACATTAAATGCGATTGTTTCTCTGCTTCTTTGGGGAAAATATCACTTAATCTCCAAAATAGAGGTATGTACAAAAAACACAAAAACGAAGAAAAGAAGAAGAGAGGGAATAAACAGAGAATAAACTTTGAAGCTATTCATAATATTAACAATTATTATGGACATCAGTCTTTTTTAGTGTTTTCTAAGAATACTTAAGGAATCCTTATTTCAGATGAGCATAACTTACTTCAAATTTTATTATGTTAAAATTATGTTATTATTAATCAATTCAAAATTTTATCTTCTGAAGACAGAGTTCACTACTGACAAAAGTAGTGTCTATTAGCTACCTCTTTGAAAAAAAAATAATAATAATAATTAAGTAATTGCATTGGCTTGTTCAAGATTCCCTGACCACTTTTTATGTGACTACTGCTACCAAGTTAACAGGACAGATGTAAAATTTGAAAAAGAGAAACCACAACCAAAATTCAAGAAAAATCCTTATTGAAAACCAAAAGCAATGCCACACTATTATAATAAAAGACAGTATTTTAAGAAGAGAAATAAATCATGTGAAAATTAGTTCCTATTGTAAGAAAAGATATTTTAAATGTACTACCCCTCTGATAAGAGCTGAGGAGAGCTATAAAAATAAGCACAAGTAACTATCATTATCACTACACAAATTAAGGAATGAAGCAATGCTGAATTTAGTCACCATAACAGATAACTGTTCAACTAACTTTCATTAAAAGGAGGTTGCTATATTTTTTTCCAAGAAATTTCAGTGAATGATTTAAGACAAAGAACTTGGGAGCTGAATATTTGTTTCAGAAGTTGCATTTAAAACCAAATCTCTTGTGCTCTGTGATCAATGGCTACTTGTGGATATCTATACAGCTAGGATTATGCTCTATATGACAGTCAGTCAAAGCTGGGCCTTAATGACCTATGCACGTAATTGCACACTAAGGTGCTTTTATAAAAGCAGCCTCAAAACCCCATTCAGAAGTAACCTGAGCAAATGATTTCTTTGTTTCCAGGGGGATTACTCACGTATGCAAATTAAAACCAAATCCAAAACCTTTATGCATTTAGGTGCTTCAGATGGACAAATAATTTTTAAGTCTCAGTTCTCAGAAGTTAGAGAGCAATATAGACATTGTGAAGGTGAAAGGAAATAGATTTGTGTTTTCTTGAAGTACCAAGGCAGTTGATGAAATGGTTCATGAAATGGTTGAGAAATGACAGTAAGATATATAGCAAAAGGAAAGCATGTTGGAGGATCTGAGACTTTTTAAGTGTTTTGCTCTTTCCTGGCATTTTTAAGTTACTCCCTCACAGTTGAGTTTACAGACTGATTTCAAACAGTAGAAGATATTTTACCTTATTCAGATCTTCCAAAGCATAGTCAACTACTGCTGTTACTCAGGCTTATATCTTGTAAATAGAGCAATACATCTTAAGAAATCGTGTATCTGACATAATATCTCAGATATTCATTTCCATGAAATGTAATATTAAAATATTAAGATAAGCAGAAATTCAGAAACAGTGCATTTCAGAAACGTTCCTGAACATCTGTTTACATTTCTCTGAGCTAGAAAGAATAATCTTATACAGTTTGAATCTAAGAAAGGAACTGGTGTAGCAGTATGAAATATCAGATAAAATTTAATTTTACAAGAGCAAAAGCAAATTAGTATTCAACTAGAAATAATTCACACTAGCCTTCAGAAAAACATGAACTTAACATAGATTTTAATGTTCAGAATCTTTGAAATGTGGGAGTGTGCATATATGTGTCTGTTAGAATCATTTGGCTTTCTTCCTTAGATACTGCCATCTAAGAGAGTAAGTCAAATCCCCATGTTGAAAATTATTTTGGTGTATTCAATTATAAATGCCTGAAAGCTAATGTGATGGAAAGGTAGAGGTGGTAGACAGGTAGGAATGCAGCTGAAGGAGGAAAGCATCTGGACATTATAAGCAGAGCAAGTCTGGTCTATTTTATATCCTGTTATTGTCACTTCATTTTATGTTTGCATCTTATACATACTAATCTTTTAACAAGAATCTTCTACTGACCATTAGCTGTTATATGTAAGTACTCATTGTACTTGCGTAGCCATAGTGTCATCACCATCATCATACAATTTGTAATAAATGATTTTTTTTTACTTTCCATTTTAGTTGAGAAGATTAACAGTGCAGAATTTAAAACTTGTGACCAGAAATTGATAAAACAACTGAACATGAATGACATTTAAGATAGAAAACAGCTTCTGAATACCAAAAGACGAAATCCAGACAGTAGGAAAATATGGTTAAATGTATTCTATCTGAAGCCATTTCACAAGAAGTAGAGGAAATGTATGACATATGGTATCAAGTACAGCACTTGGAGTTGAGTCTAAAAATGTTTCAAAAGACAGCTGTAAGTTTGTATGATTAAAAGGGGAAATGAAGGATATGATGATATATCAAGAAACAAGGAAGAGTTATGAAACCAGAGGTGGACTTGGGGGATGTTTGTTTGCTTTTCTTATCCAGTAGTTTCTAGTGTTTTTACTGAATTTATCTTCAAACTCAACCTGCACCTCTATCTTCCGTTCTGTTTCTCCCAGTGACATCAGTGCTGGCTATTAGCACAAAAACTGGGTGGATCTTTGAACCTTGAAACCAAATCAAAGAACAGTTTAGGGAAAGAGATAATTGCATATCAACTCTTCTTCCTTCCAATATGTTTAAACAGATTAGATTATTTTAATAAATGTTGAACGTGGTGGAAACATTTTTGAATAATATTGTCATGTGAATATCCAGTGCCTGTACTTAAATCATAAAAGCTAGTGAAAACAAAAGAAAACAAAAAGCCAACTTATCTCTCTCTATGGAACTGTGTGGTATTCTTTGAGAACCAAACATAGATATTCCTTGGGAATCACAGGAAGACTAATAGAAGCTAGCTGGGCAAAAAGACTGGTACACTTTCCCCATCACAAGTGATCCTTACTAATTTTACTTGGCATGTTGTGCATAGCTTTGTGTGTGCTGACTAAGCGATGTTGCCATTAGCTTTACTAGGATTTACAAGACTATATGCTTTTGTTTATGGTACCGGACAAGACTCAGAAACTAGAACATTAGCTTTTTGCTTTGGCACAGATTTCCTGACTAAATTACCTAATTTCTCTCTGCCTCATTTCATAAGAACAGTCAAATCTGTTCAAACCAAAGGCTCATTTAGCCCAGTACCTTGGTTCTCACAAGGGCCAATAATGGATGCCAGTGGAAGAGTGCCTTCTTATTGAAGGCAAGCATGCAACAGTGCTTAGTGATACAGTCTCCCAGGCTTAAGCACTCGTTGTTCAGGGATTTCCTGAACCACGGGTGGAATCTCTGTGTTTAATGCTTTTCAATGACTTGTTTTTGATGAATTAGTTCTGGTGATTCTTGAGCTCATATATCTTTTAAGTATCCACAACATCCCATGCCCTACAAATGATAACATGTGAGGAGCAACCTTGTATTTTGTTTCCTTCAATCCTTCTACCTGCCAGTTTCTCGTTTGAGAACAAAATGAGAACAATTGTCTTTTCTTCATCTTCCTTCCGGTTTGCTGTATATTTTTTAAGTCAAAGGGCTGTGGCTTAATGAAGTACTGAAAGCCCAGGAGTGCCATAGATTTAGAGACATAAGGATGGTGGCTTTATTTTTTATTTCTTTCTGTGAAACTTCTAACAGTAAACTTATTTTGTTTTGTTTTTCTACTGATATTAATGTCATTCATTGAAAGAAAGAAAAAAAAAGAGAGAGATAAAGAAGCAGAAAGAAAGAAAGAAAGAAAGAAAGAAAGAAAGAAAGAAAGAAAGAAAGAAAGAAAGAAAGAAAGAAAGAAAGAAAGAAAGAAAGAAATCTATTGTGATTTTAAGACCTTATTCTTGTTCTGTAAAATGAGGTACTGTAATGTTTTCAGAATTGCTTTCTCTGGAAAGATAAAGAAGGAAATGTCTATACACAAAGTGTCGGAAATTCCTTGAAGCAAATGCACAAACTGTTCTGGTTTATTGCAACTGCATTTAGTCAATAATATGAGATTTTACTTCTAACATTGACAAATAAAACATTTTCAGACAGAAATATAATTTTAAATCTCCTGTTCTTTGGTCTATACAAAAAGAGGTGCTTCCTTTGGTCATTTGAGGCCTTAATCAAAGCCCACTGAAAGCTGAGATTTGAGTGCCATGAGCTGAACGGGAGCAGATGCCTCGTCACTGGTATGAGAATAAAATGCAAATCCTGCAATTTGACTTCTCTGCTACCGCTAACACCTCCTGAAACAGGAAGACAGCTGGGCTATTATATTTCAGATTCCATTTCTAAGTGTTAATTTTAATGCCTACATACAAAAGGAAAGGAAAAGGGCAAGATGCACTTCATTCACGCTGTTTTTCAATGAATATCTAAACATAGGCTGGGGGAACCTTGATAGCCTTTGTGTGATTTTCCTTACAAGAAACTCTAGAAGATGTTTGGTCACTTCTGCAAGTCCATGCTTCTGAGATCTTCCCTGTCCATGGGACCTATGCTTGGACAGGAACCAATTACAGTTGACAGTGTTTCGAAAACAGACTCCAATTTCTCAGGAGCTGATAATCAGTGTTCAAATCTTCTAAAAACAAAGCTTCTTCTGTAAAGAAAGGTAAGGTCAGAGGAGTCCAGATGGTGCCTCAAACAGCACAAACACCTCCTCCTGTTGAAATGCTTGCATCCAAAGTGATGGAAGCCTGAGCAGCACTATCTTGCAGGTGATCTGGGCAGCTTTTAATAAATAAATAAAAAGACATATTTTCTCCTACCAATTAGGGTCAATTTTTTTTGGACACAGGACTGACAGTATAGAAACACTCTACTTTTAAATCTGAGATAATAAACTCAATATCTTAAAAAATAAATCATTTATAATGTGGATGTACAAAAAAAATAAACAAACAAATGGATCCTTCTGATATTTGTCCTACTTGGTAATCTTAAATATTGTTTTTTCTTTTAATTACATTGTTTTTTTACCTGAGTTGCACAAGTGTCAATCAGGAGAGAACTCATCTCAGTGTCTATTATTTATGGATAACAAATTAAATGGGTAATTTGACACAGCAGGTGAGACAATATTTCAGGTCTTATTATTTTTACTTGAGCATATACACGTTTGTGTGTAATAATATATTTCACGAATCAAGAGCTAATTGTGGTTAAACATTTATCTGCAGAAATGCAAATGAAGTTTTCATTTCTACTGGATATTCTAAAACAAGTAATCAGTATGAATTAAGAACTCCTAATTTTTCTTCTCACTGTTTATTGCTATTACTTTAACAATAACAAAAAGCAGAAGGGTGATTGTACAGATGCACGTTTAAAAGTTGTATATTTGTCAGTTCAAACCCTTAAAATTGGTAGCGATGGAGAACAACTGCTCTAACTCCCAGTCATTTGGAAGGTTTTGCTGTGACCCCCAACTTAACATGTAAACATGGCAAGGGATATGAATACAATTTTTCTTGCATTCACTGAGCAGGAGGGGAATCTTTCTTTGTTTTCTGTCGGCTACAGGATGAGACTCCGACAGAGGACAGAACATGAGCAGATATGCATGATGGTCACAGGGACAATGCCACTCTTAGGATGGCACTCACTCTCAGTTGCATTCTGTATGATCTGTTCTTACAGTCCTTAACACTCCTCTTAGCATTAAGACAAATCCTGACTATTCTCATTTATGACCACTCCACATTTTGGCTATTATCTGATGGTGGTTGAAAAAAAAATATATCATTTAGATTACATTAAAACTGGCTACAGTAAGTTATTCCATAAGTCAACAGGACTTGAAGGAGAATAGCTTATTTTATATGAGAAATTGATGCATTTACTAGTTAAATTTAATCTACTAAATTCAAAGATTATCTATACTGTATTGTACTGTACTGTATCATACTATACATTAAAATACAGTACAATATCATACAATACTATACCATGATCTTTGCAGGTGGGATTTTGAGTCAAAGCTCTGTTAAAGAAAAGGTAACAAACATATCTTCTTCAGAAATACATATATCAGTAGTTATGCTGATGAGTCACCAACCTTGTGCATTGTTATTTATGAGTGTAGATGTAGAGGGTTACATATGAGGTGACACCTGGATAATAAAAAAACAGGAAAGGTAGCAAATAAAGAAGTGAATTTTAATTAATTAATTAATTTTTTTTTGGTCATCTTGAATCAAAAACACTTAAATCCATCTGTTTCTACATCAGCAAACTTTTTGTTGCACTGGGAAAATATCAAATATTGTCAACTTTTGTAATAAAGAAACCCTCAAAGTGTGTGAAAAAATGTATTTCTCTTAAACACAGAGCCGTGGGGAATAATTGCACCTTGTCACAGAGAGTGGTTATAATTATGTCTACTGTTAGTTATGTCTTCTTGTCAAGTTAGCTCTTCAACTGTATTATTCTCTAATGCAATACCAGTTATTAACATGTTGAAGATATTATTTTTTGCTAATGAGGAGGAATCAAATGAGGTTGCACAGAAGGGCTGGGTGATGCTATGCCAAAAGTAATGAAAGGTACAAAGACAAAATAAGTGCTTATTGCAGAGATTTTAAATCTAGGTTTTACCTTACTGAAGAGAAAAAAAAATAAAAATAGACTACCCAAAGGGACACCTTGTTTATTACAGATCATGTTTAGTTTCTTGTTTTCTTTTAACCTGAATACTTACCGAACACTGAGCTAGACCTGACACTTTGCAGGCTTCTCTCAGTGAAATATTGCAGTTAATTTGTAATTCTTCAGAGAATAAAAAAATTTAATAGTTGTTCCAGTAACTTCTGAGAATGTAATTCTCTTTTGCTTCTTTATTTCTTAAATTCTTTGAAAGCATGCTCACTATATCTTATTGTACTTGGGGAAGGAAAAAAAAAAAGAGCTCACCATATTGTTTATAGTTTTTCTTCTCATTCTGTCACTCACTTACATCTGATTTTTGAAACTTTTCGTGAGGACTTGGGCTCACAGAGAATTTTTTCCACACTGGGAACTGAAAAACAAGTAGGTTAAAAAGCAATGCACACATATCAGTAATTTTTTCAGAAGTGACTGATTGTTTCAAGTATCAGAAATTCAAACTGAATTTTATTCTGTGAAAATCAGAGCCCTTGAGTAGCTCTTAATTAGGGTGCTCGACTTGGGAGCAGGTAAAAATCACTTGGGAACTATCTTGGCCATATGCTTATATGTTAACTCCACTTCACTAGGTCCTTTCTATACACTGCTTCCCCAATTTGCAGTTGTTTTTGTGTTGTAAATAAGATATCCTTGACAAAACCGAACTCAGACATGAAAGTTCCCCAGGAAAACTGAAGAACCTTTCTCTTGTTAAACGGCATCCTAATTACCGAGGCAATTTTACAAACATTCCCCTGGGGGAAACATTTTTGTCCTCATCAGGAAGGCTCTTGAATAAAATAACACCTTTGCTAACTTCATTTATTTACAACAGGACATAAGAATGAGATCGGGTTAGATTTATTGCCATTACATCACGGATGCTCGGTAATTCATAAAACATTGAGTTTAGGAGTTAACACTGCTGTTATTTCCTCTGATGCCTGACCTCACCACAGTCTAATAACATACAGGAAATCCAGAAGACAAAGGGGAAAAGAAGTGGTCTTGAATGCTAAAAATAACCATAGAAAACTAGTACAATCATGTAATAGACTTTAGCCCAAGAATTTATTTAACATAATAGTAGAATCTGCTAAAGCAATTAGAATCTGTTCCAAGTGTTTTTAATGGAAAATATGTTGCGGGTAAGAATAAGAACACTAAAAGACTTTTGGTTTCATGTACTGGTTTTAGTTTTGTATATCTTATTGCTTACATATGCAGACCACTTAATAACTAGACTAGAACAGACAGTCATTGTATGGTAGTTATATTTTCAGAGGTCATCCTATATGAGCCAGACCAGACGGTGATCTCAGGTGATGTATTACACTTGACAACTCAGCAAGTAGCAGTACAAAGACATTCTAATTCACAGTGTCCTCTGAGAATTGTTCAATATCCTTCATGGTATCTAGTGTCTGGTATGTTATTCGTATGGCATTTTTGGTGTCTTTACTAATCACACAAGGTTAACATGTCATTCATATTAAATGTGCTTTGCTCTTGGTTGTTTGTTTTTATGTGTGTGGATGTTTTGTTGTTGTTGTGTTGGTTTTTGTTTTGTTTTGTTTTGTTTTCTATCCACTATATTTTGAAAGTTTTGCTAAAGCGATAAATAGTGCAAAAACTCTAAAATGAAATACCTTGACACTTTCACTTGTACTCATTTATTTGTGTTTTCCAGAATTAGAACAATATTTTACCCGAAGTGCAAATTTAGTCAGCACTTTAGACTTAGTGCAAATGGGTAAATGGCTTCTCAGAAAAACAAAACAAAACCCAACTTGCATGTAGGTTAGATGACTGGCTCATAAAATACTTTTTTGAATAGCTGTTCAGTTTGGCTGGGCCAAGATGCTGCACAGTTATTTCAAAGATGCTATTCTTCATATAAATACCAATATAAGTATTCAAACTAGGGTGTCAGGTGTGGATAAATCTTCACTACTTGACAGTATCACTTTCTTTATCTTCCAGTTAGAGGCAGAAGTAATCAAAGTAGTGATAATGAATAGATTAAAATAGCTGTTTCTGAACAGCCCATTTGGCTGTTTTCCCTTTCATTAAATTAATGGAATTACCACAATGTAGATGATAAGATAGATAGATGGATGATAGTCAGAAATAAAAAGCTCCCCTTTTTGCAAAGGTTTCTGATAACTTGATGAATATTAAATCATTTAATTTAAAAACATAAAACAAACAAAAAAACCAACAACAACAAAGTAAGGATCTTGTGATATTTTATTCAACCAGAGCTATTAAAAGATGTCTAAGTTCAGTTTGGTCTAGGTAGACAGGCTTTCTAAACTTTACCCAAGTTGTCTACTATACTTTAAGGTTTATTCTGGACACTGTAAGTCAGAAACACTTGCCAGTACGACATACTGAGATAAAATGAGAAACAGAAATCTAGTGCTCTGTACTCTTTTCATTAATGTACAAAAGGATGCATGGAGGTAAAGGTGATCTCTACAGTTTTTCACCTCTGTATCAAAAAATAAAATTTTCAGGTATCCAAACTTCAGTGAACTTTGCAAGCGTAACTCAGTGCAGAGAGTGTTTTGAGGTCTGAAAAGGAGGAGAGATTAGTGGATGGACTCTTGGAGAGAAGTTACAGTGATGAGGACTCTGGGCAAGCTTTTTGAGGGCAGGAAAAGAAAGGTGGGCAGATACTCATTATGAGTTTTGCAGTTTCTTTCAAGAAAGTTCCTTGTCTACTACCATTAGCGTAGCACAGAAAACAAGAGATTTCAGTTGCAGACCCTACAGAAGCTGGAGACCTTTCCTTAGGAACAGTATTTTACTAAAAATTTCTCACTTAGAGTGATTTCCCGCAGGGTTTTAAAACTGGTTTCTGATAGCATAATTCTTCTGAGCTCCAAGTTGGAAAAGAAAATACAATAAAGGTGGTCCAGAGTCTAGTATCCTCCAAATGTGTGCAAGTAAAAACCCTATAAAACGAGACAGAATATTGAAAGTCAGAGACTCGTTGTACTTCTTTCTCCCCTTCTCCTCCTTTTTTATGTTAATAATTAATGGTTTAAAACAGAATAATTCCTTCAGTCACTTTTCACCTGTTTCCCCAGTGGCTGCTACTTCCCTCAAGGTTTACAATTGTTTTAATATTTCAATTTTTTGCATAATTTCTCACATTAAATTTATTTACACTTGCACTTTTTAAAAAATAAGGCATTCCACTGGGATGACTTTAATAAAGGTTTCTTATTAAAAGTTCCAATAACAGCATGGTACCCAAACCTGAAACCAAAGTCCTTATATTTAACAGTTTTCATGACTCAATAGATTAGGTGTGAAATAGGAAATATAATAACAATAACAACATAGCCATATCCCACACAGTTGTTCCACTTAAAATTCTTCTTGAAAAGTAACACAATTCATAAATAAATCACTTCTCATAGACTGAAATGTACTTAAAAGACTCTGTGAAATATCCTTCATCTAGTCATAAAATATGTGCTGAAAATGTTGTATTGAGCTAGGGGAAAATGAGGAAAAGATCACTGATATTACTATATGGAAGAGAAGGGAAAAAAAAGGAAAAAAATGTGACATCATCAGCTTGGAGTCTCAAAGTCAGACGTATCCTATGAGCTGCCTCAGCAGTATTCATTTCAGAAAGGCTATATCCTGTTTGCTCAGACCTAAATTGATGTGAAGCATCTTCTCTGGTCAATGAAGAGTGACCTTGCCCTTGGGAGCTGCTGTTCTTGGTTGGGCTGACTCATTCACAGTTACATGCTGCTTTCTGCTGACTGTGATTAGACCAGCAAATGTATCAAGTGCAGCTAATGCCTCTGGGTAGAAGAGGTAAATACAAACCATCTCTAAAGTTTTGTTTTGTTTTGTTTTGTTTTTCTCTGAACAGGAAGTGAGGCTTTTCCTTTTGTTCTCACCAATGCTGAAAACAGGTTTAAATGCTAGCAATTTCTGTATTGGCTGAGACACTGCTACCTGCCTTAAAGTCCTTCAGAGGGATCCACATTCTCTGTGTATTGTCATTCTGCAGGCATTCTGCTTTAGCAATCAGTTTTGTTGTTGTTGTTGTTGTTTCAATTTTGCTGTTGTTTCCATTTGATTTGTTTTTTTTGTGTTTGTTTGTTTTTTTTTTTCTTTCTGTAATCTGTTTCTTACATAAAAGTCTTCATGTTAGTACAACAGCATCTGTGAGAATAGCCAGGGAAATATTAAATTCAGTAGTGCTCACAGATGTGGCCAACTCTACCTTTTATAGTTAAACAAAAGATGTGTTATTTCCGAAGTCTCCTGGCATCCTGAATGTTTCTGGAACATCCCACGAATGTTCATCAGCTTGTCATGATGATCAACTAGCTCCTGAAAGGTACCTTGGAGATGTGCTCCTTAGTATTTATGGTTTGAAGGTTACAGGAGTAAGGATATGAGTTCCTTCAATTGCACTAGCACAGCTGAGGAGCATCACTGCTGTCAAATCCTTCTGTATCTTCCATACCTTATAAACTAAGCCTGTAATACCTTTTTAGTGACTGTGTGCATTCCATCAACACAGCTTCTTCAGATTATCTACTTGTACTGCATTAATTTGTCATTGGCCAGCAGTGGTTTTGCTACATTAAATTCTGCAATTCTGAAATGGCTTCTGTATTAGCACAAAAAATCCAAAAAATGTCTCTTCTCCAGTAATCACCAGTTTTCTTACAAGCCATAAACAGTACTAAACTTACTGAACTAGGAAAGGATATCTAAAATGTTATAACAAAAAACAATTAGCATATGCTGTTATCTTTCTTTTCCTTGCTTTGTTGAAAAAGTTCTGGATTGGATGGCTGTTGAAAGAGATGCAAAGAAAAGACACTGAAAGTTTTTATACTGGATATATATACAGATTTATGTATATGTGGATATATAACTGGCATATACTTTTATGTTTATGTATATGTAGGTCACTCCAAAAGAAATGTCTCCTGCTTATTTCCATGATAACAACAGCAGATTACAGATACAAAGATAACACAATAACACTATTTCATAGAGAAAATTATCAGCTATTTTTTAACTTAGTCAGCACATTAGCTGTGAATTTTCATCAGCCATGAGCCAGAGCCTGTATGTTGTAATCATAAAAATCTATGCCAATGAAGATGAACCACTGTCACTGTCACCACTGCTGAAACACACCACCCACCACCTCACTGTGCCACATCCACTGTTTGATGTTCAGCAAGCATCAATTAATGTCAGTATGTGCAATTTTTTCTACATCCCACATGCTAAGGCTCAGTGAGACACCTTTGTTTCAAATATTTCCATGTCAGACACCGTTTTGTCAGACTTCCCTTTTGCTGCTGTCTGTCACATGGTGACCAAAACATAACAGAACGTCAGTGGAAAGGTTCAGCCTCTACTGCCATACTGCCAACTGCTTTCGATATCATGGGCTAACATAATAAAATAGAAGGCATTAATTTTGGAACAGTCCTTGTGTGTGTGCGTGCATGTATGTGTAATGTTATGTATACATACATAACATCAGGTTGGTATGGTACTGGCTGGCTGAATTCTATTGCAAGGTATGAAATAAGTCTTGTTAAATAGCAATGACTTGTCACCACACAGTATCATGATACAGGACATTTATTCTAGGCATGTTTCAGCTGTTTGAAAGTGAATCTCAATAGACTAAAAATGAAAGAATAAAAGAATGGGAATCATCAGAACTTTTACATTTATTTCAAGGTCTGAAATATATTTATTTCTGGCCAAGTCTTGATTTCAGTCAAACTGCACTACAGGAAACCACATATTTCAAGTAGACAGCTATAGAAATACATTATTGAGATGTGGGCTGAGATAGTTGGGAGCTTAGAGAAAAAGAGGCTCCGAGAGACTTGATGTTGGTCTTTCAGTATCTAAAGACAGACTACAGGGAGGAAGTGGACAGACCCTTTACCAGAGTCTGTTGTGACAGGACAAGAGGAAATTATTTCAATATGAAAGAGAGGAGATATATACTGGATATGAGGAAAAAGCTTTTTACATTAAGGGTTGTGAAGCACTGGAATAAGTTGCCCAGAAATGTGGTGGATGTCCCGCCCCTGGAGACATGCAGGATGAGGCTGAACAGCCTAATCTGTCTGTGGATGTTGTTGTTCATTGAAGGAATCTTGGAATATATGTTCCTTCCAGCATGAAACATTCTATTTTATGGTATAACTTACAATCTAAGCTTTCTAGGCTTTCACTTGGGGTCGGGGGGAGACGGGACAGGGAGGAGTACCTAGGAAAGTTTTTATTTCTCTGTTGACTGCATTTTTGGTGTACAGACAGAGGTGGTTTGACTTCATTACTCAGAAAGGTATTTGGGCATGTTGCCATATTTGTGATAGGTTAGTCTTCTCATAGTGTGTTTATCAAAACTCCCTGGGGCTTCAGGCTATCCAAGATACATTCATTTGACACTTAACAGTGATATATTTATCGTCGTTATTACTTACTGATACATTTGGAAACTTATTATATGTGTCTCTACATTGCATTTTAACTGAAATATGAAAACACTGTGGGATTTCCCTGTCATGCCTCCTATTTTAAATGGCTTACTCTACAGTCACAAAGAAGAGGGTAGATCATTTCTGACTTAGGCTAACCCAGTTTCCACTTCTTTTGCTTGCTACATTCTAATATCAGTGAAGTTACAGTGACATAAACCAGAGGAATATAGTCAAAAATCAGATCCTTTCTATATCAAATCACTTTCCACATCTGTTTCCTATTTGTCTCGTAATGACAAATGGAATAATCTTGGGAATATCTTCTGCTTTAACTGTCCTGCCACTGACTTTATAGCCTCATCAAATGTCCATTGGTGTGCACGTTGAGCAATTATCATCTAAGAAGAAATTCCAAGTAAATATAGATTTCTAATAACATTTTTCAATAATGGCTTGTAGTATCAGTGCCTTATTATATTACTGTAGTTGAAGTAGAGCATTCTCTTGCGTTTGCTGCTTTTATTTATTGTGCAAGCTCTAGATATGTACATTTAACATTTTAAATAATCCTTTTCATTATTTATTCATTTCTGGTCAGAAGGAGTAAAGTCAAAAAAGTGCACAGAATGTGTCTGGACTATTAGAAAGTAGAAAGTACAAAGAGAAAGTAATAAATTTAATATTGTGCAAAATATTACAGATACAGGATGACTATATAAGCATAATCAAGCAGGCTACATCTACAAGATTGTGCTTGAATTCTAGGATCAGACTTCACAAAGTTTGCCCAAACTTCTTATCTTACAATGTAGGAAACTTCTTCAATTAGGCTGTTCTGCTAAATGGTTCGTTTTCCCTTCACCTTTTTTCACCACTAAATGAAGTGAAATGTTAAATCAAGTCTGTCTGGCGTTCCTTTGAAAATATGCAGTGCACACACAGTTATCAGCTGTTTGTGTGACTGATCTTCATGTTAAAAATACATATAATCCAAGTAATTGAGTTAGTTTGTTTTTACTTTTTACATCCTACAGCAGCACTGTGGAGTGCAAAGGCTAGCACTGAGCTTTGGAGCATTGTCCTTGAGGATGAAAGAATTGTGTGCAATTTGTGGAGGCTTTCACTCCTGAACACAAGACAATATAATACACTTTCTGGATTTTACACTAGTAAAGCTTTTCTGAAGTTCTAGTGTGAGATTTAGTCTAGAGAAAAGAAGGTAGACAGGCAACTTAAGAATAGCTTGTATCTACTTTAAGGGTAGTTACTCCCCCTCTTTCTCATCATAACAGATAATGTAAGAAGGACTGAAAACCACAAATGATTCCTTGGATGTTACAATTTAGAAATAGAAAGCTTTTATAATGGGGAAAATGGAAGGTTTTGTCCACTTGTTTAGATGAAAATAAAGTTGACCATAGCTTGTGTTGGAAATAGTCTTCCCTCAAATGGAAGCTACATATTTCTATATACTGTAATATTTTAATATCTTTTCAGTTGCTTCATTCTATAAATACATATATTCATATTCTGCTCTACTTATTTTTGTTTCTTTTCCTAAAACAGATAATTATCCCTGATTAGACAGCAAGAAATTCATATTTAATTTATATTTATTAAAGGACTACCTTCATTATCTAGCTCAAAGAATTTTTAGGTATTAGCAACTGAGAATTAGGTGCACAGACCTAAATAACCAGAATAATCGCCAGAGTGTGTCCTGGCTTTGGAGTTGACTTAGTTAAGTGTCAATGGAAATTAACCACAGTGCAGATAGAAAATGGAAATTTCAGCTTTACTCTGACTTCTGCAATTCTTCTATCAATGTAATATCTGCTGTGCCAAAAATCATTTATTCTTCTGGTTTTACCCTTAGCACAAAACATAAGGTAAACAAACTAAGTTTGATTGGCTGATTTGGACCCCAGTTAAAATTAAAATCATTAAATGTACTGAAAAGCCAGTTGCTTTGGATTTATTGACCTTGATTTGAGTTAGTGTTGACTGATGCCCTTTTTAATCTAGCTTTATAACTCCATGTACTTTTCCACAACTGCTGTTTTTTAAAAGTTGTATTGTACATTACTGAAAAGCAGCTTTACTGATGAAGTTAAAATTGTTTTTGATCATGCAGAAAACACAGGTCACTAAGAACTTTATTTAGAGTTTAGCATCCTGTAATCCATTAATCTACACTTTCAGTTTTCAGACAAAACTTCGAAATTACAGCTTCTTCAGTTAATACTACACAGGTGAATCTGTAGTGAAAGCACAGACAGTTCAATGAAACCATGTAAAGTGTATGTGAAGCAGAATAGCTGGGGCACAAGCTGAATGTGTTTATTTGTGCTTCTGAGTACCATTGGCACAATACTGATTAGAAAATGAGGACTTTTTCCAGAACCTCTCCTAGCATAATTTGACTTCTCTTAATCAAAAACAAAAACGCATCGAACAGCATGAATTATATATACTGTGCTCTATTTAATTCAACCTATTTTTAGCATCGTTTTATCAAATAAAATCATTTTTTTCTTTCTTTTTTCCACTCCACAGGACAACATTTTTAGGATGGAAGAATCACATTTTGAAAATGGCCGTGGAAAAAGCCCTTATGATCCCAAATTGCTGACTGCTTCTCTTTTAATAGGTAGGTACCAGAACACAGGTTTAGTGAGATGTTCATTCACTGCTGGTTCCCTGCCTTTTTTTTTTTGTTTGTTTGTTTGTTTGTTTTCTGATTGCAGCACCTATGGTAGGACTTTGTTTTATGTATTTTCTGTCTAGGTTGAAGTCATTCCAGTTTCATTTTTCAATATAGTTGGCCCAGCTGTCTTGAGAACAGGGTTTGTGTAAAACAAGAATCAAGTATCACACTAACTGCTTTATCCCTCTGTGAGACCTTGTTTCTTCAGCCTCAGAAGTAGGTGACTTTGGAGGCATTTTAATTGTACAGTTAATCATCTGGCCCCATGATGGTTGCACCAGCACATCTGGGAGCAAAGTGAGAGTAGGAATAAACAATTCTTAGTATCATTACTATAGCCAAGTAAAGTCTATCACCAAGTTGTACTCACATCTGAGCTGAAGATACACAAACATTCACAGGTCCAGGCCTTAAAATGATTTTTCAGTTGAAGAGATGTATCTGACAGTGAATGCAATTAAACTCCTCTCCAGAACAGAGATATTTAAATAAATTAGTTATATTTGAATTAATAATACTTAGTTTCATAGAATATTTATGTACAGAGCACCTGGTGTATGTTAATCTAATTGAACTAATCTAATTGATTTAATTTATGTAATTGATTTAATTTATGTAATTGAATTGTGTTCATTGGTTTTCCTTCTTCCTTCACAAAGAAAAGGCAATAAATGTTTTGTGAGATGAAATTAAGAAGAAATGGAGAACAAAAAAATATAGATTCTTATTTCTGTAAGATCTCTGATCAAGAGTAGCCACTTTATTCTTAACATGTAACTTCCTGGCTCTTAATCACAACTTCAAATCCAAGGGGACTGCAATAATCTCAGAAGCCTGTTGATTCTCTTATCACAGAAGCCTTTGGAAAATGGCACAGAACACAGATACACTGTGTTCTCCAGGACTTTGTATGTCTAGTCTTGCTTAGCAAGTACATATTATATTTGCATTACATTTAAAAGTGAAACTATTCATAAAATGCAACAAGAAAAATTTGATCTTTAGTGTGCCTCATTTCCTGATCTTCAAAGCTCCTAATGTTCACAGGTGATGAGCTACCCTGGGGACATGCACTTTTAAAAGGAAAAACAAGAAGGGCTTCCACATCTTGCTCCAACTTGTATCCTGAACAAACAGAAAGAAAAAGTGTGTATGTGTAAAAGTCCAGTGCATAAATTAGTGCCCAGAGCAACTTGAATCTGTGGCAGAGCTACTCTCAAGGGATTGGCTTTACTATTTACTTTAGTGTACAATAAAGAAAGAGAATGATGACAAGCCAGTATTACATGGTATACCCGGTATGCAACTGCACAAAGACAACAGCATCTAGCTTTTCACATTCCTTTTTTTTTTTCCTACTCAGCTATGCACAAATATGATTATCTTATTTCCTTTGGCTTAGATTTTAAGTCTTTAAAACATCTTTATTTTTTTTTGAGTCCACTCCCTATCTCAATATTTTTCACTCCATGTAGTATTCCTCCTAATAAACAGTAGACTGAGCATCATATTTTGTTTTAAATCAGGCTTCCATTAGAGTCATGGTTGTATTAACACTGTAGAAAATGGCACAAATTCAACATTCAATGCCAGTGACTAATTTCAGCTTCAGTGACATGAACAAGATTCATGTTGAATCTAAAATTAACATTCCTGCATCCTGAATATGAACATCTTTTCTTCTCTACCTCCCCATAGCTACCTCACATTTATATTGTATCACTGATTATAATGCTGCATTTGTTTCAGTCTTTCAATGAAGAGGTTCCACTGATATTTAAGAAAGCGTACAGCAGATTCACTTCTGATTCACAATAACTCCTTCTAATCTTTGCCAAAAACCATAACATTTATGGCAAAATTTTGACTGAAGGTAATTTCCTGTCCTCAGATTAGGAGGGGAGAAGCCTCTCAATACACTGGAGGTGAGAAATAGGGAATGAACTGACCAAACGCTGTCTGTATGGAGAGATGTGGTGTAACTGTTCTTTGAAGCAGTGAATTGGACTGTGAAGGCCAGAAGAACCTCTTGATAACAAGTGCCTCACACCAGGAAGAATATGGATAGATGCCTTCTTACTTTCTAGGCTGAAAGATAGCTCAGTTGCTCCTGACCCTTTGTCTGGTATTATCAGTATTCACAAGGAGCTAGGGGCTATTTTTGTTTCAGGAGAGCAAATGTAAAAAATTATTCAGCCCTCATTAAAATGCAGTAATATAGTTCATAACACAATGTAGCTATAGCAAAGATAAAAGAAGGCTGAGAATTAAAAGTAGTTTGTCTGATTAAATTTGAGAGGGAGAAAATAACTTCTGTTCTTCATCAAAAACACTAAGGAGAGATTTTTACTAAGTGGGGAAAAAAAGAGTATGTTCTTTAACTAGAAGGTAAATTTTAGGTAAGTGATATTTAATTACCTAGGCTGGAATTTGGTCAAAACAACAAGGTTTGTATGCAAAAAGTAATTTAAGATCTTTAATAGCCCTTAGTACTCAAGATTCTTATTTTATATTTCAGCTGAAACTCTTATTACTTTTAAAAGGATCTTCAGTGTTCCTTCTCTCCTAATAAAATTCAATGTTTGGAAAAACAACTGCAACAAAAGTTCACCATTTTAAAATTGCTCCAATATTTTTCTAATATTCTTTCTTTGCCTCATCCACCTGCAAACTTTTTTCATTATTTTTTTAAGAGTTGTTCATTAAAAGTAGTTATTGTTACTCTACTCTTATGTAAACAGCAGCTGGGAACGTGATACAACTAGTTCCTAGCAATGTAAGATGTTATTCAGCCGTGCCCATCTGTATACTGCTAACAAAACAGTCCCCATTTGAGTGGGCTAATGCATGGAAATGTAGAGACTCAGCAGTCTCTGGGCACTGCAAGTGTGTATTCCAGGGCAGAAATAAAATGAAAGGAGCGTGGTGCTCACAGAAGGTAGTCGTAGGAGAAAATTATCACTTAATGTGTTAGTCTGAAGCAATAGTATGGGAATCGTTGAAAATAACTTAGGGAAGGAGACAGCATTGTTCCATTATCAGTGAGCTGCTGTTTAAGAAATGTTTCTTTGGAATTTTTGAAAGCTCTGATTATCCAAGATCTTCAAGGCTATTTATGGTTCTGTCTCTTACTGGTTTAAAAGAAAAAAGAATATTTATTTGTTTGTTTATTTATTTATTTTTACATTGTTTTAGGTGCCTTTGTATTTCCAAATATAAATTAATGTGATCTGAAATTCAGTAGGTTCTTACCAAGCAAGAATTTACTATCGCTTCATTACAAATTAGCTATTGAGTACATTAGAGTTTCAGGATTTTAGAATTTATTCTAGTTTCTGGGATGCTTTGGCTTTTGTCACTAACAAGAGCGACTTCAAGCCACTGCTATGTACTTCTGAAAATCTTAACATTAGTTATATGAGTAAACATATAATCCAAAGACCAAGAACCAGAGAATCATAGGATGGCTATGGCTAGGAGAGACCTTTAAGATCATCTCATTGCAACCACCCTACTGCAGGCAGGGCTGCCATCCACTAGATCAGGCTGCCCAGGACCCCATCCAACCTGACCTTGGGACAGGACATGCACAGCTTCAATGGGCAACTTATTTCAGTGCCTTGACATTATGTGAGTAAAAAATTTCCTCCTAATATCTAATCTAAATTTCCCCTCTTTCAGTTTAAAGCCATTATCCTTGTCCTGTCACTCTCAGACCATGTAAAAAGTCAGTCTCCCTCCTGTTTATAAGCTCCCTTTAGGTACTGGAAGGCCACAAGGTGATCTCCTTGCAACTTTCTAATTTCTAAATTAAACAAGCCCAGCTCCCTCAACCTTTCTTCATAGGAGAGGTGCTCCAGCCATCTGATCACCTTTGTGGCCCTTCTCTAGACCCACTCCAACAGCTCCATGTCTTTCTTGTGCTGGGGGCACAATTATTTTAAGAATACAGTCTTCTCCAAGAGCTGAATAGAAACAATTGAGCAAATAAATGCATACTTTTAAAATATTAGTATCTGATGAACTTGGAGATATGTTGGTAGAAGAGTCCTACACTTCTACAATTCTTCTGTTCAATATGTAGGAAAAACAGTTCCTCTGCCCCCAAATTAGAAACCAGGAAACTGAGTATGTGTATTTGCACGCATATGTCAAAATGCTTCTTCAGCATGAAATAATTTGTATCCAATACACAGAGCTTTTTTCTAAGCAAACAACTGAGAGCCATCAGTTCACTCTGGACAGTAGGCCATAGTCCTGTTTTATGCTGTTGGACTGAAAATACGAAGTTGCAAACTTTTTTTCTTTTGTTCTTTCTGCCTGAGAGATGTTTCTCAGTTTTCTGTTTACTTCCATTTCCTTCTTAAAGCCAATGAAGACTACTTTTAAAACTACTACCAATGGAAATAGCACAGCAAAACTATTGATGGCACAGAAGAATAATTTCCTAGCCTATCAGTGAGCGAATTTCAGCCCCAAAGATGGTCTGAATAGGGAAATAAGGATTGCCTTTCTTTTAACCGTGAGGAGGTAAAAATCTTATGTAGTTTATCAGTAGTTCTAACTCAAAGGATCTGTACATGTGTAGTATAAAATATTGAATCTTTTGTTGCTTTTTTTTTTTTTTTAATTGACCTTTCTATTTCCTTGTAACTAGGAATTAAATAGGGCTTGTTACTTTTTTTTTTTTTCCCCTTTTGATTTATATTGATCTGTCTTAACTCATATGAGAGTGGAAGGCAAGCAAATGAAAATAAGGTTGCAGATAAGGTTAGAGAAAGGTTAAGCATAGCATCAAAGCCGTTTTCACAAGCAAAAAGGCTTTACATTCTTTAAACACTTAGCTGCATACCCTGTACATAATAATCACTATAATTAAGTGATTGTCTGTCCTTTAAAAACTTGAAAATGACATAGAGGAATGATAAATTGTTAATTAATGATATGCTGCTCTATTTCAATTCTGATTACAACTCCTGCTGGGCACGACTGATCTATTCTAATCTCTGCTGTGAGTTCATTCAGTTCCACACCATTCTGCTATCATGTTTTCACCCTTCCTGACTTTCATGACTACCATATGGTGCAGAGCCACTGTAGATTCAATTGATGATTTCATGGTATCAATGTTCTGGGGAAAAGATGCTTCTTATGCATCTTTAAAATAGGCATGCTTGGACATGGTGATCTTACCATGCAAACATCTAAAATTGCCATAAAAATAGAAAACTCATTCATAAAGTGTGTTTTAAAATGATGACAAAGTTCATTCTGGCCATGAAAATGTATTACTTTAGCTTAAAGAAAGAGTTACTTCATCTTCAAGCTTCTGTTTTTCACAGGAAACTCATTTAAAATGGGTGGCCAGCAAATAGCAGTTAGAAGCAATAGTAATCTTTAATTTCATATTTGAAGTGTAGAAGAGGGTTTCACATTTTCATTTTAGGCATAAAAGGACAGAGTCTCAAAAAAACTGCTTAAATTCAGGTAATTTCATATGCAAGCTCTAACATCAATACTAGAAAAATATATGATTTTTATTTTCTTTTTTTTTTGTAATCCCTGAATATCTTCTGTATGTCTAGTTATTATGTATTTATTATTATTATTATTTTCTCTGCCAGTTGGCATATATTTAACTTGATCTGGTTCTTTGCATTTAAACTGTTTGTCTCCTCCATGATCCTTCTAGCTACTTCAAGAGAGGAACATTGGGACCCTAATATTATGAGTTTACTCTCCAGCTGGGCTTTGTATGTGCCATTTATGGGCTGAAGTATCAAAGGTCAATTTCTAATCCTCTTGTTCACTGCAGTACACATGGGGTCAAGGTAGTAGCAGATGATCTCATTTTCTCTCTCCCTTAGCTGCTCACTTTGCCAGTCTTGGTTACAAAAATGGCAGAAGTAGAAAGGCACGTTCTGTCTTCTACATGGAAAATCCAGTTTTCAGAGGATTTGGTGTTTTCAGAGAAGAAAAAAGAATAATGTTTCTGTATGAAAAAGTAAAGGGATATGATGACTTTCTGAACTGCAAGTGAATGAGCCTTTCTCCACTTCAAAACAAAGAGTAACAAAAACCCACCAGAGTGGAAAAAAAACTGGAGGTCTCCAGTCAAAACTTCTGTTCAAAATAGGGTAACTTCGCAGCTGTGTAGATTTTGAGGAGTATTTTGTTTTTGTGTATCACAGTCTTCCAGGTATAGATGTACAATCTGTCACTTTTCCAGCCTAAGTATGCAAACATATCTTGGCAAAGTGGCTGCAGTTGGTGGACACAGGTCATTTGAGAAGTTATAGTTAAGTTCTGCAGTGAGAAAGTGGGACTAATCATATATTTTTAACAACAATAAATTGCATATGGTTTACTGCTTGGTAATTTTCTCATTACCCCCATTAGTGTAATATAAACAGAGCACTGACAACTTTCTCTCACTTACCATGACTGGAAATTTGAGAAATGTTTCTTACAGTTACATCCTCCCACAGATGGAGAATTGTACTCTGGCACAGCAGCAGACTTCATGGGCAGAGACTTTGCCATTTTCCGAACTCTGGGCCATCACCATCCAATCAGAACAGAGCAGCATGACTCCCGGTGGCTGAATGGTATGTAAAATGTACATTTATCCGGTTACATTCATCTAGCTCTTAAAGACTAGCACACAGCTTTGTTCCAACAACATCTGTGACATATACACTCCTCCTTTATTTGGAGCAGAATTTTGTCTTAAACCAGTTAAACTAATCAAAAGTGATTTATAAAGAAGAATTTTTGTTTTAATTACGTTGAGATTTGTGGAGTGTGATTAAATTTAAAACATATACAGAAACTAAGTTAACACAATTAAGCCACAGGAGCAGATTGCTGTAGAGTGTAAGTTGGATAGAAGCTTAAGGCCTGTGGAGGCATCAGCCACACGTCGACACGAAGTAGCTACAGTGCCTTGGGCAGGACTGCATTCTGCACAAGCTTTAATTTTTGACTGGATTGAAGGCAGTCTGAGACTGGCCACCAGGGCCCAACAGAAAGTGAATCCGCTGACTTTTCTGAGCAGTCCAGAGTTGTCAGCGGTTTGGAAAAAATGAGAGTCCTGGGTATTCCAAGCTATTGTGTTACAAAATATTCAGCAGCTGAAGGGAGAAAAAAATACCTTATTATATGGATATTACTAATCACGCTTGTAGCTGCTTGTTCATGTGCACAGGGGGAGGGAGATAGCTTCAGTGAAAACTTTGTTTTGACTTCATGTACCAAAATACTTTAAAATGTATTTGAGTTCTCTATCCAATCTTACTGAAGTTAAATTTTCACTAGCTTAAGTGGATTTACACTTGGCATTAGATATATCAGGATTATGAAAATTTTGGAAATGAATATTCATCATTTAAAAATGCTGCCATTTGATTTGAGTGAGCCAGTAATGCTGGCTGTATTTAGACTGCATTACTTTCTATTTTTATTTTGAAGAATGGACTAGCCACTTTTGCTATACATGCTACTTGCATCTGCCAGACTTGCACTCCTGTTTTTTGAATTCACAGAAAAAAGTTGTGTTTAGATGTTTTTCACTTCTAGCCATATTATTTGTGTCTGTGCTGAGGTCTGGGTTTTCTTAGGTGGTTTTGCAATGCAGTGCAAAGTGATCATGAAAAATTTTAGTATATAACAACAGACAATCTTTTAACAACACAATTTCTTTTCATTTAAAGTCAGAAAGTTCACTGTCATACTAGTTATTATATTACATCTATGAACATTGATGTTGGATAAACAAAAGTATATGATATGTAGGTTGCTCCAAAAGTAATATCTCCTATTTATTTCTATGGAAATAACAGCAGATGCAAGAAGTACAATAGCACTGCTTGACAGAGAAAAAATTAAGCTACAAAATACTATTTTTCAACACACTTACCACCTTTAGCTATGTATTTTCATCAGCCATGAACAAAAGCCTTTATGCCACACTCATAAAGCTCTTCTTCAGAGGAGGTGACCCACTGTTGCTGTCACCACTGCTGAAATGCAATACACACTGCCTCACTGTGCTCATACCTACTGTTTAGTTTCCATAAACCTTCAGTAAACATTGATGAGTATCAATAGGTGAATTTTTTTTTCCTCAGGAAATGGAGGAATTCAGTGACATACCTTTGCTTCACATGCACTTTCATGTCAGATACCACTTTGGTAGACTGCCTCTCTGCTATCATCTGTTGCATGGCAACAAAATGTAATGGAATATTAGTGGGAAGGTTCAACTTCTGTTGCCATACTACCAGTGTCTGCCTATGATGTCATGGATCAACATAATAAAATAGGAGGCATTACTTTCAGAGCAGCCCTCATGTACACTGGTTATATGTATTAGATAAACATATATGTGTGTGTGTACATATGTGTATTTTTAGCATGATGATTTGTATGAGTCTGACTTTTGTCCCGTTAAATTTAGTTTAGTCATAACTCAACCATACAACAGTGAGGTCAGTTCTTTAGTTATTACTTACCCAGCAAACCAGAAATGTTTATTGGTATATTTTTATTACAATAACAGAGAGGATAGCTGTACTTCAGGAGGCATTACAGGGTAAGTGTTACAGATATAGAATATTTTGGGTTGAAAAGGACCTCAAAGATCATCTAGTTTAACCCCCCCTGCTGCGGGCAGGGTCTCCAACCACTTGACAATTCTGCCCAGAGCCATATTCATCTATCTTGGAAACTGTATATTCAATATACTGTAATGTTCATTTTCATTATGATAATCGTGATGACATAAAATACAGTCACACAAGCAAAATCTGCTTTTGTGCACAATGACAGCTGAGTCAGGAGCATTTATACATTGGGAAAGCACAGCCACTGTCCACAGCTCCTGTACTTCATCACTGAAAATGTGTCATTCCTTTGTGGATTTGGTTATCAGGCTTTCAGCACTAAATGTGAGAACTGCTTTTCCCAAATTAGCACTAAGTTTACATCTAACAGAGTAGTAACCACAACTGCTTTGTGCAAGATGGGAAGGTGAAGACACTTGCACATAAAGAACTGATGAATGTCAAGCTCTTCAGGATTTAAATATTGTCCAAAAGAAGCATAGAAGCTGAAAGGCAATATTTACCATAACACACAGCGAAGATAATTTTTTAACACTAAGTGTTGTTTTTAAACAATCTTCCTGTATGGAAATTTAAATATAAGCTAGTTTAAAAAGTGCAAGAGTCAAACAAAGGCATTTAATATTTATTCTCATAGCTGTATATAATCTAATAGACAGTGATCCATAAGTACATTTTTGAAATCTGTCTCTCCCTTGCAACTCAATGAAGTTATATTCCTAACAGGAAAAAGTTGACTTAAAATCCACACTACAGTGTTGCTATGAAAGGTTCTAAACCTCCACTGTTAATTTCCCAATGGTAATGTCCTGGCAGCCTTTCTGCACAGGACTCCTACTTTCAGCATCCAGCAAGAAAGTCCAAAAATGATAACCATTTGGATTTGAAACTCTGCAGACATGCCTTTACTTTGACCTTTTTATTTTTATATATTTATTTTTACTCTAGCCATTTGTCTATTTTTAATGCAATTAAAAATGAAGTTTTGTGGTTCCATGTATTTAAGGTAAGTATCTTTTTAATAAAACATATTTACATTAAAGGATTAGGTGTACTTAACATTCCTAAGCATTTGTACAAACTAGTTTTGAACCTTAGGTTTGTAGACCTTTATGCATTTTTTAGTACAAAAACAGATTGCTGTGTAGTAGTGAGTTTCCTTTTTCAGTTACTGTCCAGAGAGTGCTTATCCTCAGGTTAAAAGATACAATTCTAATGGGCATATGCTGAAAACTTGATAAGGATGGCAGTTCTGTCCAAAAAAGTGAATTCATCATCCCCATGAATCTTACAAGATAGATGGTGAGACAACTAGTTCTAAGTCTTCTTCTTCACCTCCAGGGATGGTGATGCAACCACCTCCCTGGGCAGCGTGTTCCAGAGCTTGACCACTCTTTCAGAGAAGTATTTCCTAATGTCCAACCTGAATCTACTCTGGTACAACTTATGGACATGTTCTTCTAGTCCTATTGCTAGTTATGTGAGAAAATAGGCTGACCCCTCCTCACCACAATCTCCTTTCAGGCAGTTGTAAAGACCTATAAAGTCTCTCCAGGAGTTGATCATCTCCCTGCTTTTTCAGGTTACACTATTTCTGATACAAGCCAGAATGCCATTGGCTTCTTGGACACTTGGGCACTTTGTTGGCTCGTGTTCAGCTGAGTGTCAGTACCCCAGCTCCTTTTCTTCCATATGGTCTTCCAGCTGCTCTGCCCCATACTTGTAATGTCACCTGAGGTTGTTGTGGCCAAAGTGCAGGACCTGGTACTTGATCTTGTTGAACATCATCCCATTAGCCTCAGCCCAAAAATCCAACTAAGCTTATGGTAGTGTTTATAATGACAGGACAAGAGGGAATGGTCACAAGTTGCGCCGGGGAAGATTTAGATTTGATTTGAGGAAAAACTTTTTCTCTGAAAGAGTGGTCAGGCCCTGGAATGGCCTGCCTAGGGAGGCGGTTCAGGCACCATCCCTAGCACTGTTCAAGAAGCGTTTAGATGAGGTGCTAAGGGCTTTGGTTTAGTAGCTTAGTGGGTAGGGATGGTGATAGGAGGATGGTTGGACTAGATGATCTTGTAGGTCCTTTCCAACCTAATGTATCTATGAATCCATGAATTTACTTTGTTCAAAACAGAGATTTGAAATTGCTTTCCCCACATTAAGTCTAAGGTCGGGGTGCAGAAAGCACAGCTTCTTCATAACTATAATGGAAAGAAGGGGACACTTGTGCATGAGTTTACAAATTTTCCTAGAATTTAAAAATCATCTGGAACTGAACAACATTACACAGTAAGTTTTTGGATTTAAATATGAACACAGAGTTTCTACAGAGATTACAGAGTCACTTGCTGGAGATGTTCTACCTCTCATAATAAGACTAGTGCCGCTGGGAATAGGAGTTTGAACTGTGCCCAGCCCAAGGGAAGGTGCTGGCCAGCAGCTCTTAAATATTTTTAAGAGTTTTAAAAATTTTAAATGTTGTCATGTGTCTAAAGACATTTCATTTTGCATAAAAAGTTAAATAGTCATCAAGCTAAAAAAAGCAAGGGAGACTGATTCTATAGTTGTGTAGTCAGGGCATTCATCTAGAAGATAGAGAACAATGCATCAGTCACTGTAGCAGTGTATATTTAATTATTGATACAGAGCTGGCCAGAAGTGACATGGAGGCATTTGCAAAAACACAGTGAAATATGTCAGCGCTTAGGGAAGTCATCTTGGATATGCAAAAGCACTGTTCAGTGCCCCACACCAAATCAAACACTTTGTTATAAGCTGTTTGTGCTCACCGTAGATATTACTGGCTCCTTGAGCAATGGCATAGTAATTCTCTGCACAAAAAAAAGCTTTGACAGTCTGGGCTGGTCTCAGTGAGGGTTAAGAATACATTTGGAGCCTCAGAAAAAGTCTTGAATTTGAAAAAAAAAACACAAAAAATCACACATCCATCTTTACTATAAGGACTAATGGCTTTGATGTTATATCCCAGAGAGTTCTGCCTATAGGCAAAATACATGTTTTTCTTTACACATGCCATTATCACATGTAATTCAGACCCATCAGAAACCAATGTTATTTCAAGAAAGTGTAGATCAGGTCCTGCTTCTGTGAACTGTTTCGGCAATAACGAGATGAGTAGGAGTCATGGGCATGTTGGAGCAGCTTCCCCTGGTACTAGGGAGTTCCCCAGTGAGCTAAATGAAGAGTTTGCTGTACATCTCTTGCTCCCTTCTCTTAAGATTCAAAAGCATTCATGCAAGGACTGAGGGCATGGCTAGAGGCAAGAAGGCAGAAATGGCAGTGCAAAGTACCAAAGCAAATGCTAAGCAATGCACTGAGGACTGATTTCAAGCTGAGGGTTAGGAGAGTGGAAAGAGAGCTTTAAGCCACCCTCATCTTCCTTGACCCAAGCATGGGGGATCTGGCCTTAAATTGTTAACATTTCATAAAATGAATGACCATAAACATTTATTTTAAAATCAAAACAGACTTGGGATGCCTAAGGTCTGAGAGGAAATGAAATCACAAAATCCACATTAAGGTAGTGTTATGGATATGATTTGCACTCCAAAAAGTGAGGGAACACTGGCCTCATTCACTCTCTTTACTAGTCCTGGAGTTAAGGCAGACAGTCAGGGTGGATTTCCAGCTGTGGTGTGGAATTTCCTTGCTTTTTGTGGATTTAAACCCGCTCTATAATGTTATTTTATCATACTTTCCATAGCTTAATTTTTAAAATGGGGTGGTAGTTGTACTTAGTCCCCTGCGGTTATTGTCCTTGATAATCTTTATTTTACAGTTACATAAACAGCTGAGAATTATAGAAGCTGAGTGACTGTTCAATAAAAATGCTCTCTTAAATTTCACAGGCTCCATTTTTGGAAATGAGGGCTTGATACTCTCCTGGCATTAATACAGAACCTTAGCCATCACTGTGTTGTTTCTGTTTAAGGCATTTTGTAGTATGTCCCAACACTGGAAACATACACACCTAATTTTGATTATATATGAATTGCAAGAGGAGAACAAGATTTCAATTTGTTTATGAGATATTTTCCCATCTTACAAACATGTAGTAAACGTGTCAAGTTGTTTATAAATGAGCCTTTATTCTCTTTCAGCTACTCTTGTTGAGGCTTATATGCTTTCATTTACTGCACTCTTGATCTATAATTTTTATTTGATCAGCCAAACCATACTCTTTTGCCATCCATCCATATCTACTCATATCCCTCTCTTATGAGCCTCTCCCTTCTGCCTAAATGCCTTCCTAGTTTCTCACTTTCCAGTCCACCTCATGCACAGTGGCAATGCAGACATACAGAAACCGATAAAATACATGCCAGCAAAGGTAAGCAGACATAGAAAATGGATAACCTTCCAGTGCAGATGGGAGTAAGGCATCCTAGTTTATTCTATTTCCTAGCATTTCCTAAAATGTATCTGAGATGTTCTTGGAGAAAAGATGTGATGGATGCTCTAAACACTATAAATTTCCATAAATAAAAAAGCTATTTAAATGAAGGACTTTTGAAAAAGCTGGGTACAAGTTGGATGTGACCAAATTTAGTTTTCAAATCTTCCGTCAGTGAGGCAGCCTAGCAGGTTTGAAGAGGAAATTTAATAACATTTTATGTGCTCTCAGATAGTATTCTTCCCTGACATTGTGAGGGACTGGACCAAATAGACTCAGAAGGTTTGTGTTCACATAGATATACAAGGAAATATTTAAACAATCTTACCAGTGAAAACAGTGAGTTTTATTTTTCAAGGATATCTTGCGTTTAAAGTATGCATTTCTATCTTTGAACCAAATTAGTCAGCTGATATCTCCTATCATGCAAGCTGCAGCATGGAACCAAGCCCAGCACTTTCCCACCACTGCGTATACAGACAAGAACAACTCCAAGCCTTGCAGGAACAAAACATGTCCATATAAGCAAGTCTCATTTCTCACTTAATACATCCTCCCACCCCCATTCCCTTTAGCTTCCTTGCTAAGAATAGCAGTAAATAATTACACAGTGATAAATTCCATGTGTGACAAATGCTAATGTCACCTAACACAGTGCTAGGAAGTATACAGAAACTATGGTGACGGTGGCATAATAATGTGAACAGAATGGAATAGAAACTTTTTTTTCTTCCTTAAGTCTGTAGATCCAAATTCAAGAGGATGAATAAGACTTTTAAATTGCTTTTCTCATTGCAAGCTAACAAGTCTTTTCTGTATACATTTTTTATAAAACTCATTTTATTTCTTGTGGAAGAAATATTGAATTTCTGAAAGCACAAAAATGCACATCTTTCTTGCTGTTATTACTTTATGTTTAACCTGAAATTGTTACAGTTCAGTGAGCCACAGTCTCATCCAAGTATTTAATCAGAAGGTATCAATGTAGTTGAATGCAGTAACTCATCCTGACTGATAACTCCTGCCTGTATCCTTATACAAAGAAAATGAAAGGCTCTAATTTGGAAAGTGAAAGCCAAACATCAATTAGAGAATGTGAGGAAGATCATGAAAGTGATAACCAGAAATATCATTCTATCCCAAAAAGTGTGATACAAACAAATAGATTTTTGTTTTCCCTCTCCTCTCCTCTCCTCTCCTCTCCTCTCCTCTCCTCCTTTTTCTTCCTGTTGTCTATGATTGCATCATTTTCTTCATTCAACTTAAGAACTATGAATGAGATTTTGTTTCAGTTAGGTATGAAAAATTGATAAAGGTAGACAAAAGATGAGTTTTGAGGTTAGAGTGGATTAAGAGAGTAGGAAAGAAAAACAAAAGAGAACATCCCAATGGTTCTGCCAACTTCCTGACACTCTAGAGGATATGAACTACAGAAAGACTTGCATTAATTAACATATTGGTCTGTGTTATAGCCACAGTATGCTTGGTGAAGTTAGGATACACATTCGTTCAGTAACACCTGGTTTAGGATATGTGTATCTCATATGGTTAACCATGTTCGCATTTATAAGTGTTATCTTGGTCAGTCTTACTATTCACACAAAAAAATAATAGCTGGGAGTGTAGATTAGAAACCATGCTTTGTGGTAACATATGCTGTGACTCACCCTCCTTATAGAGCATATATTATCAAAAATAACGGGTGAGCTCAGAGTACAATGCATGGTTTCCACAAGAGCCCTGATAAGCTTTTTTGCTGCACACAGTATAGTTTTTAGGTAATAAGTTTATAGCTCTCTAAACAAGCACTGTGAGGTATGACCCCTGTCCCTGAAAGACCGTTGCACAGTTTCTTTCTAAACAGAGAAGAAGAAGTGGTTGCCAGTTTGGGGATCTGTGCTTACACATATACATTGAATTGATCTGTGGATAATACCTTAGAAATGCTACTTTTTTTTTTTTTTTAATTGTTACATTACTGGTGAGTACACTATCATGTCAACAATCCAGTAAATCTTGCTAAGCATTATGTCAGGGTGAGACCTAAGAGTGTTGCTCTTTCCTTCATCCATTGTCTGACTTTTCTGAGGAGGAGATTACATAAATGAGCCAGGACAAGGTCTAGCTAGATCTAGTTTGGTGTGAATAAGTCTGTGTACCTGCCTGTACTGAACAAATTCAGTGATCTTGCTTGAGTGGTCAAAATCAAGCTTTAATGAACCAGGTGAATTGCTCATTGTAGACATAGAAGGACAAACCTGAATCTCAATTGCCACCTCCAAATGTATGAGCTGTGCAAAAATTCAGCTGCAGGAGTACACCCCAGGAATCAGTCTCATCCTATGTCTACAAGTCTTTACTTACTATCTTTATATTTGCTTTTCCATTCACATTCACATTTACATTTATATTTATATTTACTTGACAATGAAGTATTGTTTATTTATATGAATCAGCTTCGGTGGGTAATTTTTGCAGTTGATAATGGGCAACTTTGTGAACTTCTTTTAGTGAATATATGATTAAAAGGACTGTGCATGTGTATCTGTGCATAAAAGATCTGTACATATATGTATAAATATAAACACATTGCTTTCATGCTCCAGTTAATTACCAGGAAGTGTTATTGAAAATTCTTGCCCTGGAGATGAGTTTCAATAGAAAATAAAAAATTAAAAAAAAAAAAAAAAAGGAAAGGAAAAAAAGTAATAAGGAAGATAATTTGGCTAAAACAGGTGTAATGTTGAGGTTCTAAGACTGCACTTTATTTTGCTTTTTGGGTAGGCCTCACTTCAAGTTACACAACCTGATTTTCTTTGTAATTAATATTTTTATAAAGATGTACATCAGATTAAGGTGGCCTGATGCCAAAGGCACTTCATGTGTACTACAGACCTTGCAAACTCAGCTAGGTTTCCCATGATCTCTGAGATCTCTGTGAGGGCTCACCACTGCTTGAAAAACAGTGACTATCAGGTACCAAATTCTTCCTTCTTTCTTGTTAACAAAGTAACCAGCCAGTTATTCAAGAAAAGTTAAGCAGAGATCTTCTTGTAGGGAGTGACACCACAGAATACTAAGTGATTTCAACAAAGTGGGAAGGGGTCTGTTACAGCCCCCTTCATTGAGATATGACACACATCTGATGTTTATTGTATGTTTTTGTGCCTTTTCTTCCCTTCTGCTCTAGCCATCAATTTAATGAGTGTTGACCCTGTCAATACCAATTTCCTCTTCTCAGGACACCACATTTAGAGTTTGGTGGGCATTCAATAGAAATTTACTGTTGACTGGGTAATTTGAGTTCATGTGTGTGGTGAAAAATTAGTGAGGAGAATTACCCAGAAAAGTGGATGCCATGACAATGCATGTCACCATGGTGTGACCAGCTCTGCTGACATAGGTTTCAAAAGCTCTCCCCCTGTGAAAATGGGGCCTGTTTGCAAATTAATTAGTTTCTGGCAGCAGCTTGATTGTTGACCCAAAGTTTGTAGAGTGGAAAAACAATCAGATTAGTGTGTTCAATATAAAGGCCCAGTGCGGCACTCAAGTGCAGTTTGCCAAACTGTTGAAGCCGTGAATAGAGTGAAACAAATTCTTTTTTGAGAAGCCAAGGCAAAGGTTAAGTGTGATGTGACTGGAGCACGCTGGCTGCAGCGGGGGGGTGGAGAATTAGAGGTTTCAGCCACACAAGAATGGAGAGCGCTAAGCAAGTTGCATTGAATTTAATGAAATTCACAGCTTCAGACCGAAGTGTTTGGCAGAATTTTAGTCTGTGTTAAAAGGAGAAATAAGATGGCTTTGTTTTGAGAAGTTTTCTTTATACGATCTTGTCAGAGTTTGGGGATTGAGCCTCTAAAGACTATTAGAGACATCTCCTGAACTTCCATACTGTTTCTAAGCACCTGCAGACTGAGGTTCATACCAATTCTTCCCCATCCCTACCACATATAAACTTTCTTTATCTCCACTGATTCAATCCAAGGCTCCCATTCACCACCTCCTATGTTTGGGCAGGTTTCTTTTGAATTGTACTGGTGCTGCAACTCACAGGCAGGCATATCAACTCTTATGACTAGACTGACTAGTTAAAATGCGTTATTCAGGTATGGAGACAAAAGTTAGATACTACAGAAATGACACAGTCCAGAACTTTAGCTCATAATAAACTAAAGTATCTTCACTGCATATAAGAAAAAACCTACTAATTCCTGATCTCTGTAGTGCTGAGCTCATGTCATTCACAATATACTTTATTTCTTCAATGTCTATTTTTAAACAAATCTGCCTCTTAAAATTCATTAATGTCATTTGTTGTTATTAATGCTCTTAGAATATTTCTTCTACATCATTGTATATTTTTATATACATATACATTTTTTATTATTTTCCCACTGTGTCAAATGGAAAAAGGTAAATGCCAATACATCCAGAGGAGACCATATTCGTGATGTAGTATTCTCTTCAGCCAATACCTTGACTCTGTTTGCCTATATCAGAACTCACAACAGAACTGAATCAGAGAGTGGACAGACTAGCTGGGCTGAGAAGTTGAAGGGCTTCACCACAAACTCATCAAGTAATTGAAATGCCCAGCACATTTAGCAGTGGAAGTGGTGGAATCTATCCTTGGAGACAATCAAGGTCAGGCTGGACCAGACTCTAAGCAACCAGATCTAGCTCTAGATCTCCCTCTTCATTTCAAGGGAGCTGGATTAGATGGCATTAAATGTCCCTTCCAACTTAAAATATTCAATGATTCTATGATTCTGTATGAGGACATAGCACCCAAGTCTGTTCCAACCTCTTCCCTCCATTCCATATAATCATGAGCGTTACTTCGCAGCTCACGAAGACTTGGTGATTTGTTCTCAGTAACAGGCTGAACCTAACCCCTTTACACTAACATTCCTGAACCGTGAATTTCTTGTCCCAAGAGGCATTCAGTGTTGCTTGCAATTAACATAACTGATTGCTCAAAGCCAGCACCTGATGTGGCATGTAGCCAGAAGTAACATAATTGGCTCCTTAAACAGGCCAACATCCACTTCAGAGTGGAATTTGTGATGAAGGAATTCATAGTTCAAAGTAAGTGAGGTATTTGAATACCTGGTCTATACATTAAAACCTCAGCTAGCATTAGACACAGCTGAATTACATTGTAGACTCAAAGCCTCCCTTTCTCTGTCTCCACAACTTCCCCTTCTCTTTGTTCATGAAATTGTGTAAATTCCAGTCTGAATGCTTGTAAGGTTAAGTAATTGCTTTTGTTCTTTGGGTTATTTAATTACAAATCTCAGTAGACGACAGGTCTTCTGCACTAAAGGAAGACATCACACTTGCAGTTACAGTATCCCAACACAAATGTGTGTGGCAAATCAGTGACTGCAGATTTATTCATGCCCTTTGGGACCTGCACTGCCTTTTCAGCTTAGCATGCAATATGATTTAAATTACAGCTTGTGCAGAGCAGTGCCTTGGGATTACACTCCATGTTTCCAACTGTTTATAGTTCAGTGAGCTTTAACCTCTGTGATTCTGAAAATTAAATAATGTCATGGCTGATATCAAACTGATGGCTGGTACTAGATTCCTAAGTACTGTCTTGTACTAAAATACTATTTCTACTGCAAAGTGGAAACTTTAGTGCATTTTAAAATGATAATACATTCAGATAATCCAAGAGCACAATTCAAAAGTCACACTAGCAAACAACAGAAAATCTAATATTAAGCTAAATTCTCATGGATATATTCTTACTCTAACTGTATTTAGCATTTACAGCTACCAATTGCACTAGAGTATGATGCAGCCTAGTACTTTGTAAACAGACAGGTACAGAACATGCAATATCAAGAAATACAGCTGAAAGATCTGCTGTGATTACACTCAGATTTGTTAACTCATTGCAGACTTCATTTCTGAAATACTATGATGTATCAAATTTTACATCTTGAAGACCCTTCTGTGCTGTAACTGTAAGACATTTTGATATTTTTATAACCTTTCAATAGAAGAACAGCAAAAACACCTGGTTACAAAACTGTATATTTCAGTTTGGCATGTAATTTCCCAGCAGATCAGTTTTAATATTTGTTCAGCATTTTAATTGATACAACAGCTTTTAGCAATTTTTCTTTGTTTAGCCCTGCAAGCAAAACGTGTCCAAGACTGATACTGTTCCAGTTATGCTTAAACAACTTCAATGGGTTCCTCTCCAGGTTCCACTAGGCAACACCTGTGAAACAAAAGGGTGAAACAGATGTCACCATCAGCATAAATTTAATACTTACAGCCTTATTCATGGCAGTGGTGTAAGGAAGAGAGAACAGGAAGGGAGGACTAATGGATACCTGTTATTCACTTGTAAAGGTAGCATGTTTGAACAACTAACAAATAAAGTAAACAAAGGGGACCCTGTAGTAGTATAGTAGCAACAACCAGCACAGTAAGAAGATATTACAAAGAAAGAAAATGGAAGGCTCAACTGCCTACAAGGATCAAGGCTTACAGGGAAAAACTCCACACAGAAGGGATCACCAACAAGAGATCCTTCCTCTGTGGCAATCAGCCCTTTGATGGGGTCTAAGAGGGGTTGAGCCTGTGACCCTTCCTGGTCGCACAGGTGAATTGCCTTCACTTGTGCTCCTAGGGTTGACCATCTCTTTTCTCCAGGTGCTCAATCAGTGGTTCAGGCTGTGACTCAGCAGTTGCCATACAGACCCAAATACCTTATTCACAGATTCGCAGTTCTCGTGTATGATGGACAGATCACAGAAGAAAAGACTTGTAGAGCATCCTATATTACTTAACTCAGGCTTCAGTATCTAGCTTTTAGGTTTCAAAGTGGTGTCAAATGTACCCCATCCCTTGCTTTTTTTATAGGATTACATGGGCATGTATCAATACAAACTTGTTGGATAATTAACTATTAGATTTCCTTCTCTAATAAGCGTGTAAGGTTTTTGCATGCTATGCAATAAAAAAGGAAAAAAAAGAAGAAAAAAGTTTTGAGTTTTAAACATGGATTCATCAGCTAATAACTAACACTCAGAGGAAGTGATCAGCTCAGATGACGTGGTAATAAAAAAAAAAAAATGACCATGTTACTGAAATGTGACAGAACTGTTTTTAGGAATCTTGAAAGCAACACTATTCTCTGGAAGTTTCAGTATCCAAAAGCCTGCTGAGAGTATGCCACCAAAAATGGACTTCATCTTTTTGAACGCTTTTTGACTGAATGCTCAAATTCATATCACTAGCAGAAATAAGCTGAACCTTTCATATGTTTGAAAGATAAGATATCCTGTAGTGTTTTCAAGGAAAATTATCCATTTTGACAACGCATAATCTAAAACTTTGGAACTACCATTTTCTTTATCATCTCCAGCAAAATCTGATGTTCTTGGCCTCTGTAGAGTTTCCAGAAGCATAATAAGTAAACGATTTACATTTTAAAGAAACAGCTTGCCTTATATTTTTATTAGTTTCCTGAATTCTGGAAAAAATATGTATATTTTTTTAACATATACTTAAATGTATTCATTTCCTGTTTGTAGGTATGTGAAAATTTCTGATAAACGCAGCAAGATTTGCAGGAAGATCAATTGGTATAAGAAGAAACTAGACATCCTATTATGGACCATGATCTTTTTTTCAGATTGATGTTCAGAAAAATAGAAAAAAAGTTTATTTTAAAAACCATATGGCACATTTTGCCCATTCATTCCACAGTTCTTATGAAATATTTAAAAGCATTCAGTTGTAATACTTTATCTACTCTAGCCATATACCTAAGAATTCGTGTTTATTGGTTATTTTCCTGCTATTTTAGTAAAATTAAAATTGCCTGACAATTAGTAAGTGTTCCATTGATGTCAGTGAGGTTTAACTAGGCTCTCTGCAGTCATGAAGTGTTTGTGCAGTGGGAAGTGCCCACGCACAACACCACTGTAGGTGCAATTCAGATTTCTCAAAACCTAGAACTTGAAAGAAAAGTAGGTAGGAAATACTGGGCATTAGATTTACTAGGAATTTTTCCTATTGATAACATGAGTTACTATTAAGACAAACAAAACAAAAAGTTCATTTGAAATGCTGGAAATTGACAGCTCCTTGCAAGCAGAAGGCAATGTGGAATAAAGACACGAGATGCAGAATTTAAGTTTCACAGAGCCTACAAAGAATAAATAATAAAATAATAAGTTTGTAGACTGAGAATTTGAACAGTTATTCATTTTATGCATTGAACAGAAGGTGTACAAAACTGAGGGAAACAGGCAAATAATAGCAACATAATCATTAATACGTAAGTTATACTGAAGGAAACAAAAGGAACTATCTTTTGTCAAATTCATGAATTCTTGATTTCTCTTGTGCTTTTGGTGATAAGCCAGATGACTTGTACACCTGATAGACAAGCTTCAAAACTTGTATGGATCTATACAAGCATGTATTAAAACCAGAGGCTTGTAGTGTAGAGTACAAATGTATAAACATACATATACAAACCCATTTTTGCATCTTAGAAAAAAATATAAGTTCCAAATATGATTGAAAAAAGAGAAGATAATGACCTTGTTCGTAATTACTTGTACACTTCTCATGTATGGATTGTTCAGTACTGTGGTAGCATGTGTAGTAAGAAGAACTGCCACTATCTGCATTTTATACATAATTGTTGCTCTTAAAAGTGCACTGGTAATTCCCAAACCACACATAAATAACCAACCAAGGGAATAAACAAGTAAATAAAGAATTTTTTTTATTATTTTCATGATTTAATTTCCCAATTTCTACGATAGTATTTTACATGCTGTGAAAGCTCAGTCACAGGGCACAGCTCTCATCACTTGCTCAATTCCTTCAACCTCTGTTTCCTATTCTGCTTCTCTGAAGGAGCTTGTGCTAAAGGCAGAAAAAGCTCAATGAGAGGGAAAGGTGCAAAACCATTTTCCATGAACTAGTGAATCATCTCAAGGCTGTAAAATGGTTTGTCATTACTGATACTCAATCCTGCTCCATATTTGACATACTTTTCCACTTCAGCGTTTTTGATTTTTTTTTCTGCCAGACCTCTACTAGTAGAAACCACTACATATTCTGCTGTTTCCTGTTCATTACTGAATATTTTTTCCTACATTTCATTCTTTTATTACTATTTAAATACTTCGGCTAAGCTTCCTGCTAATTCTTCTCCTTGCTGTTTATGTATCACAAACGTGTGCTGCAATTCCTCTCTCACTGCCTTTAAAAATACTGAAATTGTGAGACGGATACAATATCACACCAAGAAGGTTTTCATTCTTAAAAACTCAGCAATTGCATCAAATATTTCTGAAATGTTCTCAGGGAATTGGAATTCAGAAAAAACAAAAAAGGGAGTTTACTTGTACAGAATAAAAGTACATACCAATCAAACAGAATTCAAAGATAACAACTTTCACAGAGTAGTGCAAATGGTAACTTTGCACATCTTTGCTAAAGAAACACCATGGTTTTAAGCACATATGCACTATAAAATATTTTTTCTTTTTTTCCTTTTTTTCTATATATTTTTTTTTATAACAAATCTAAGTTTCATGTCATTGATAAATTAGTACATTACTTCAGTATAAATACTGTTAGTTCCTTATATTGACTGAAGCGGAGCTGGAACAACTTACTTTTTCAAATGACTACTGAAAAAGGTTGTCATAACTGATGTTATCACAGTGAATACCTCAGATCGTGCTGGGGGGTTTTGCTTCCACTTACAGATGCCTTGCTGCATTTCATGTTGCTGTGCTACACTGACAAATCAATTAAAAACAGTCATTCACCCAGTCCTTTTTCTAGTCCTTGCTGCCATCCTTCATTCATCTGACATTAAAGGATTTCATGTCAAGTTGCTTTACACTAGCTGTGAGTTTTAACAATAAAATCTATCTCATAGTTTGACAAAAAATGACCTTAGTTTTGTAGTCACATCTAAAGAATTTAACAAAGAAATCTAATTGTAAGAGATTGGAAAGGTAGGAAATGACTACAAGAACATTCTGTGCTGGAGCACTGCTTGGAAACTGGCTCAGGTTGAGGATCATTTCCTGATGACTGATTGTCCCTCTCACAGTGAGAGGAGATGATGGCAGAGTCCTGCCTAGTTTTTTGATATGATGTCTGGAAAGAGATAGTTTTTACAGTTAGAAGACCCCTTTCAAACACTTCAAATTGAACCTGGAAGTATAAATTCTGGATGTTTTCGTCCTATTTTGACATAGTGGCCAAATTAGTTCACAAGGAAGGCAGAAAAAAAAAAAAATGTATATGTGGATGAGTGATGTTGCTGGAGACAGAGTTGAGAAGCACATGGAGCTGACATTTTAAGAGTTTAAGCCCAAGGAGATTTACAGAGGCTAAAGACATACTTGTCCAAATAACTGGTGTTCAGTTTAAGGTTTCATGCTTTGCCAGTTGTGCTGATGATGGCTGTCCAAATTTCCCTTCAGTGAAATGTGGTTGCCTTGTTAATTCCCAGCTATTCCTCTCACAGACCCAGGGAGGACATCCAGAGGAGGGCCACAAAAATGATACAAGGGATGGAATACCTCTCCTACGAGAACAGGCTGAGAGAACTGGGGCTGTTCAGCCTGGAGAAGAGAAGGCTCTGGGAGGACCTGAGAGCGGCCAGTCAGTATCTAAAATGGGGCTATAAGAAAGAAGTGGACAGACTCATTATTAGGGTCTGCTGTGACAGAACAAGGGAAATAGTTTCAAATGAAAAGAGGAAGATTTATGTTGGCTGTAAGGAAAAAGTTTTTTACAATAAGGATGCTGAAGCATTGGAACCAGTTGCCCAGAGATATGGTGGATGCCCTGTCCCTGGAGACACTCGAGGTCAAGCTAGACAGAGCTCTGAATGTCCTGATCTAGCTGTAGGTGCCCCTGTTCATTGTAAGGAAGCTGGACCAGATGACCTTTATGTGTCCTTTCCAACTAAAATGATTCTGTGATTCTACAACTTGGCTCCTGCAGCATGCTGTGCTAGGAGCTGAGCTGATGGTACTGCAGCATGCTCCCTTGGCCCTCAGAACACTTTCTTGCAACCTCTTATTTATAAGTTATGAATAGAAAGATTATTGCATCAAGGCTTAGTCACATATCTTGCAATATTTAGGAAGGCCTGTTGAAATAATGAGTACAATGAAGCAGGTTTGGTGTCCTGAGTTTGGGTCATACAATAAACTACACGTGTGACTTGTGCTCTACCAGTGAATCCTCAGAGTTTACAAAAGACAGAGCCATTGCAATACTCTGGTAGCCAAAGTGTGTGACACTCAAATTAGAAAAAATCTTTTACCTTCATTGTCTTCTTACTCTACTTCCTCCTATAATATATCACTTCTTTACATAAAGACTGCATTGTTATTTTCACTAAGCCAGAGCTCTGATGGCAGAGGTTACACAGACTTTCCAGTATTTCAATTTCCAAGTATCAACGTCGAGAGAAATGTCTGAGGAGGAAGAAACAGATTCCCACCGAAAGCTCTTATCATTTTCTCTTTTAACATCATATAACATACTTTTTTCAACAAAGAAGCTAGGAAATGTAGAAAAGTTAGATTAAATTACTTGTACATGGAGACAATATGCTGCAAATCTTTCTGTTCTGTGAAGGACAGTAGTTTTCTCAGTTTCCCAATTATTTTCTATGGGGATCAAGTACAACAGTTTAAAATTAATGGTGTTGACAGATATATAACACCTCAAAATATAGTCAGCAATGGAAAAGAGGTGTTAATTTTGGTTGCTGTTCTGTAAAGAGATTGTAATCACCTCTTGTAAATTAAATAGGGTGGGTAGATCATAACCATTGTTTTGTGAGCAATCTAATTTATTTTAAGAATTAAGCTACAATTTTACTGAACTTTTCTTCACCATATAATTAGCCATTCCAGAGACTCAAAACTATTGTTGTCTCTTTGGAATAAATGCTTCAGAAACTGATTATTGCATCAGAGTTCAACATTTTTTCTTCCTTCATCTTGTGTAAGCTAAAATATTAGTCACGAGAAAAATTATATGTAGGTATCGAAGTAGTAACACTGGCTGGTGATTTAAGTCTTGGCTGGTACTCAAGGCATCATTTACACAATGTGGAGATGATGCTGAGTACTGTAAATTAAAACTAAGCTCTTCTTGAAAACACATGACATCATAGCAGTGGTGACACTCACAGTCAAAGAGTGTGAAACCATAAGGACTTGACTCCTGGTGCTGAATTTCCATGACTAAAAGCATCGTGCATCTTTTATTTGTTTGTTTGTTTGTTTGTTTTATTTTAAAATAAAATGTCACCATTTGGTTACCTTATGCCTGTATCCTGTTTCAGGAAAAAAAATAATAAAAGGAAATTACAGGAAGCCTTAGTAAACATTTAACTTCTTAATTCATATGATAATCCAACCATTTTATCAGAATTACTGTCACTAGTTAGTTTTTTGTTGTTGTTGTTGTTTGTTGTTTTGGTTTTTTGTGTTTTTTT
>VXAB01004368.1:76372-109410 GCA_013399175.1 Odontophorus gujanensis
TTTGTTTGTGTTTTTTTTTTTTTTTTAGAAGGATATAAGGAGGGCATTCAAATCCATTGCAGGTAATAGTATCAGCAGTATTAGAAGATAGTGGTTCTTGACTGTCTGTCTGGTTTGACTTGAAAAAAAAAGTGTCACTTGATAAATGTTATGAGCCTTTAAAACTTTCTGATGAGAATTTCCATTGTAATACCAATAAGTAATTGTAATGTTTCTTACCCTGTGGAGGCTTATACGATCTCAGTCATGGGTGATCTGAGTGCCACTTCCACCTGTCCACAGTTTTGGGAATAATGTTTTTCAATCACATCTGCTCTGTGGTCTCTCCCTGCTTTTACCTTCTGTGTCAGAATCTGAATGTGAGTTACCACTTAGCCGTATTAGCTCCATTGCAGCCTGAAGTTATCCCTTGTGCAAAGAACATTCCCACTTAGAGGATGTGATCTGATGTCAGCAGTCGTATTGAAGAACTTTGTTCTAAACTGTGAATCTATGAGATCTCAGCTGTGTTTGCCTGACTTGTTGCGTACAAGAGATATGTAAAAGTGGAAGAATTAAAATAAGCAGACTTTGGAAGAAGAGCTTCGGGTGCTTCAGTGTTTTGTGTACTGCAGTTCAGTGACTAAAACCACAAAGCAATTTAGTTCTCTCATCAACATATATAAAAAGCTTTGTCCTCTGGTGAACTTATCCATGGCTCTGTTAAGCACATCTGGTGACTGGTGCTAAAAGTCCTCCTCTCTGTGGGTAGTGGAGCTTGCTATGATTTCAAGATCAGATTTTCTGAGGGCAATGTTTGCTTCTCTGACTTCGTTGGGTCTCAGTGGAGAGGCACTGTAACTATTTATGAAGTCCTGAATAGATGTCTATTTCTTTTTTTGTTAAATTTTTAATTTCACATTCCCTAGATTCTAGGTCCTAGTCACCCTCCAGTAATTTTCATTAAATTATCACAATTTCAGTTTTACTGAGCAAAAGATTTCCCTAGTTTCTTGCTGTGAACTGGTAAATTAGTCATTTTGACCATAACTATACAATAATAGGGGCATCCAGTTCAAACTCTTTATAAAACATTTCCTGAGAGAACTGACCTTTTGTTCCTGCCAAATGATGAAGAGATGACCCGAGCTTCTGTTCCCTCAGCTGGCTCAATCTTGACAGTTAAAAGCAATTTCTATGCCTTCCAGTTTATATATCTTCATTAAAATGCTAATACAATTCTATTAGAAATCCAATTTCTGATTTTTGTTGTTTCTTCTTATTGGTGTGTGTGTGTGTGTGTGTGTGTGTGTCTGCATAATTGTTGCTGCTAAAGAATAACATTTATAAAAGAGCAAATGCAAATCGATTTTCCTTAGCTTTTTCTGAACCCGAAGTGCTGAAACAAGCAAAACACATTTTCATTACTTAACTAAGCAAACAATGGCATATAAATCATAGAGGCAGCTGGACCAAGGTGTCGTTTTCATAAAGAGCCAGATTTTTCATGAAGGACAGTTTAATGGGCTGCTGCCAATGAAATGTCTGCAGAACTGGTAATTGCAGAAGGGCACAGAAAAAGTGGCGCTAGGAAGGTGTCATGTGGGAGCTGAGAAATAGCTCCACAGTCAGGACAATTGAAAAAAGGAGACTGAGAAAGGTGTGTGCTTTAATAATCTGTGTCTTGATGCTGATTGCTTTAAATCTAAATACAAGTTTTTATTTTTAGCTTGTTCACATTGGCTACGAGATCAGAGAAGTGCTTTTAGCTGCAATTTTATTTTGATCATGTTTATGCTGCAGCTTTGTTTCTCCTTTGATCATGCTTAGACATGTTTCAAACATGTTTGTTTGAAGTATACTATTTTTTAAAGCACTCTTCCACATTATGTGGTTATGTGTTTTTTAAAGCAATGAATCATAGCAAATTATTTGCTGTCAAATTATTTCTTAAGTCCATTTTCACAAACCATGCTTTCTGGCCTTGTAGACAGTAAGATGATCATTTTAAGCAAGAACATGTTGAAATATTATGATGGCTTTTCTGAGTGTTCCACTGATTTAAGACAGTTTTAGGGTCTCAGAATATCCTGTAGTTCACATACTGAAATTTGAAATCATCCTATCTATCCACAACACCCGCAGTGCACTGGGTTTACAATTGTCATCAGTGGTTTTGGATCAAAGTTTCACGTTCTATTGAATAAAACTTCCTTGAAGTTCATTCCAGCTCTTCTAGGTAGCTATGTTGAATGTACAAAATAGGTCAGCCTTAGATTGAACCATTTTAAAATTCCCATGGGGAGCTCTTGATACTGAACTTGTTTAATTTTGCAATGTATGGCCAAGCAGTCTCAATACTTGAACATATACCCTCATGGATAACATTATTTCTTCTGCTGCATGGTTGAGCAATTAGGAGAGTCAAGCATAAGTCTTTTATCTGTGGACAACAGCTCCCTTCCCTTCGTCAAAGAAGAGCAATGCAAAAACACTACACAGTCCATGGAGAGTACTACGTTGCGTGACTGTCAGCCATCTGGCTGATTGATTCATCATGGCCCTAAATAGTTGTAAGCATGGTCTGAAGACGTGGAGTTAAATGCCAGTGTGCATCAGGCCTCAGGCAGGTCAAACAGATCCTCAGCCAATGAAACTGTAGAGAACATGCTACAGATTGTTAGCTTATACCACCCCACATGCCTCATCTGAATAATCTACTAAATCCCCTCTGAAAATATACACACACACAATCATGACATTTCTTATATGATTGTTATATTCATATATTATATTCAAGAACAAAGGTCATATAATATGAACTATTCTTTTATTGACTAATATATATTGATTTAACCAGGTGGTAATGCAACCTGAGGTTTGCGCAGTAAGGAACACAAGACTACTAAGCAGAAAATATTCCATGATGTGCAATAGATATGTCCTAATATGTGACTGTATGAGCATTCTATTTGCAAAGATGTAGATAGGATTACTAATCACTAATAGAAAATCTGAATTCCTCCCAGATGAGCACTGCTAAGAAATATGTACAAAGCATATTCATCTGTGCTCTGGATATGACCTTAATTCCATCTACCTTCTTTACAACTGCTTTCTTCTGCTACCACTCTGCTAGATGCATATTTTCAATCTCTTATTATTTTTCCCATAATTCTTGTATTTCTGTAACACTAAGCTTTCTTACTGTTCTAGTCTCACTTGTAAAATTATGAGACAGAAAGAAAATAATAATAATATGCTAACCTAGGGCAAGTTTATACAACCCTTACTATATCAGCAATATTATTGACTCAAATGGGACTCCCTGTGGACTCATCATAAGGCAGTGTAAAGTTAGAGTTTTGATGCCTGATAATGTAGTGATTTATGTTAGAATTTGATATCTTGTGATTTACAAAACCCATTGTGCTGGAGACAAATCATTCAGACATTTGGGAAATGAATTTAGATTTTGGTTGAATGTATTTTTTTTACATCTTTCACTAAGATCTTAAGATTGTAGAAGTAACCATGTGTGTTCAGATCAGTAGTTCTTCATATTCAGTAGACCAGACAAATAGAAACTTTCAGGATGTAGCTGTATGTTTCTTGTGATAGATCATATGAAAAACAGCCATGATATTAACCATGTTACAATATTATCTAGATATAATTCATCTTAAACCTTGTGTCACTGTAAATTGAAAGCCACTAAAAAATGCTAAAAATAAATATAGGAAATCTGGTAACTTGTGTTCCTGCTTGTGGGGTGCAGAGCCTAAGCTGATTACATATTTCTGTTGCTTTTATTTGCCCCCAGATATTTATTTTAATAGAAAATAGGCAATAGATGCAATTCTACAGAGGTCTGCTCTGTGGCCTCTGTTGATGAACATGTTCATTAATAACCTGAAAAAGAGGTCGGACAGCAAGATGAGAAAGTTTTCACATGATACTAAGTTATTCAGCACAGTGAGACAAAGGAAGTCTGTGACAAATTACAAAAGGATCTTATGCAACTAGGTAGCTAAGCAATCAAATGACAAATTAAATTATTCTTGATGAATGATGTAGTGAAACTATGATGAAAACATACCTATCTTCACATTTAAAATGATCATTTGTGAACTGAGCATTACCAATGAACAGTGAAATTCTAGGGGTACGGCACATAGAGTTCCATGAAAATTTCAACTTACTGTTTAGAAGAAGGCAGATCTGTATTGAATTTTAGGAATTAATAAAAAAGTATCGTAGAATTGTAGAATGGATTGAGTTGGAAGAGGCCTCAAAGATCACCTAGTTCCAACCCCCTGCCATGGACAGTGTTGCCAATCACTGGACAGGTAGTCCAGGGCCCCATCCAACCTGGCCTAGAGCACTTCCAGGGATGGGTCAACTTCTCTGAGCCTAACAGGTAATTCAACAAAGAGCACGGTTAAAGCTCTGTGTAAAAATTCAACTCACTCACATCTTAAGCACTCAAGGTATTTCCAGTGTAGGGATTATATAAATATATGAAAGGAAAACTTTGACACAATTTTTGCTCATTTAATAGACACAGCTAAGCACACACATTCACATAAATAAATATATAAAATATGTTGTTTTACAAACACTACCATCCTTATTAAGGCAATGAGGTTCATAGGACTAATAGTGCAAACTGGCAAAACAAAGTAAAGTTCATTATTTCCGTGATTATATGGTAATAAACATACACTGAAAATACAAAAAGACGTTAATGCATGATGTTAAAATAACTTATCATTTCACTGAGAAACAGAGTTTTCTGAGTATTTAAATATAGTTCATAGTTAATTATCCCAGCATGATGTAAAATGGTTATAAAACAGATGGGTAAAACTGTGGGATGTTGGATATGCCTTCTTTTTTCCAAATATAGTGAAAGATACCAGCTGAAGTATCTCTGTAAAATACAGTCTCAACACTGGTATGAATTAACTTGTATGAGTTCTATAAACTTTTTTCCCAAACTACTGTCTTTTTCCTTGAAAATGTCTGATTAGTGTCTGCATCTTAAGTATTTTCATTTGATGATGTACTTTTATCCCAATTGTAGAACATTAAGACATTAATACTTTTCTTGATAAAAAGTTCCTTATATGTAATTAATTATTATTTAAGTTAGGAACATCACAGCTGTCTCAATGTTGCTCTTGTTTTAGGTTATTGATCAAAAGTCAAAATTCACAAATAAACAACAAAGAATATCAGTAATATATAGAATACATAGAATTAGGAAGCCATGCCATACCACGGGTTATAAAGAGATTCCACAAATGTGTAATTACTGTAATGATAAAGTTAAGGTCTGCTCATTAAATGTCTGTAGCAAACTTTTCCATGTTTTAGAGATAAGAGGAATATAAATACTGCTTACCTCTTAAAGGTAATTATGTACTTTATTCAGATATACTTGTTATTTGATGCAAAGATTGATTCTTGGGAAGTAAAGTCATACAGTTTGTTTAAAGAAGACATGATTTAATTCATGGAATAGTAACATGTATAATGACACTGCCTTTCAGATCCCAGATTTATTAGTGCTCACCTGATACCTGAAAGTGATAATCCAGAAGATGACAAAATCTATTTCTTCTTCCGTGAAAATGCAATTGACGGAGAGCACACTGGAAAAGCCACTCATGCCAGAATAGGGCAGATCTGTAAGGTAAAGTGATGACTTCTTTCTGTGACAGAACACTCTGAGAATGGTTTTGGTATCTTCATTTTTTTTACTGTAAACTCTTCAGTGTTATCCCTAACACTGCAATGAGCCAGAGATCATCCGGACTGATAGTCACTTAGTGTTTTTTGTTTATTTTTTTAAATCATACTCATCTTCTGGGGTTCAGAATGTTTCTGCCTAAGGTAAAATCTTTTACAGGAAAAGAAATAACTCTAGATTCACCAACAACATTTGAAGAATTTAATTTTAAATAAATATTAATACTTCTCTATTTCCATATTAATGAAAACTCTTTAAACAGAAGTAAAGGAAGATTTAGTATAATGACTGTTTAACTTAGCTGTAGAAATGGGCAACAATCCAGAAGACTCTTAATAACTGCACATTGAATCATCCATCCACACTGATAAATGTCCAAATATTTTCTGATAGAGTTTAAAAAAGATTTCTACAAGTTAGATGATACTCATAAATGTTGTAGCTTTGGAATGTAGAACGCTAATCCATAGGCACAATTTCAGTTTATCCCTCAAGTCCAGAAATAGCTGCATGAAAAGCATTTCCTCCATAATTATGAGGTCCTTGATGTGCCTATAGTCAGAAGTTTTGCAGCTATGCAACTGGTTTCACCATGCTGGACCTATTTTGTTCACATGCAAGTAATATATCTACTTTTGTGTAACTTGGTTAAGAATACAAAACCCCACAGTATTTACCAAAGCATGACAGCCTTGGAGTTGCCTGTATTTTTCCATTGCTAAATATACAACATATATACAACATTTATGTATTTTTTTTTTTAATAATTGGAAGTATGAAGTGATACTGTGAATTATATAGCAATACATTGTAAAATAAAAGAATTTAGAATTAATGTCATTGGCAACATTTTAGTGCTCTTATATGTAAATTCTGGATTATTTCCTCTGTTCTCTATAGGTAGGATCTTGCAGTTATTTTATATATTTTCTCTGCATTCTAATCATTCTTCACACAAAGATTATTACAATATATTAACGCAAAATATGTTTGTTATTAGAATGACTTCGGTGGACACAGGAGCCTTGTTAACAAATGGACAACTTTCCTCAAAGCACGTCTGATTTGTTCTGTTCCAGGGCCTAATGGTATTGACACACACTTCGATGAATTACGTAAGTGTCAGAAATGGCTTTGAATGTTAAACATTTTCTGGCATTGTCCGTACAGGATTTCACTCATTTTTCTTTTCCATCTCTTGTTATTGTTACAGAGGATGTATTCGTAATGAACTCGAAAGACCCTAAAAATCCAATAGTGTATGGAGTGTTTACAACTTCCAGGTACAGAATGTATTATTTTACTTGCATAGAAACATGGATGGCTGCTTGTTTTAAAGAGGTCCCTTTGTTTAAATTGTTTTTAAGGAACACAAAATTTTCTTAACCTTTGAACTGAGATGTCAGTGGCAGTAAGAAATAATGAATTAGGTTTATTTTCTTGTGGGTAATGTACATCATTGCTCTAAAGCAAGTAACACATAGGCTACCAGTTTCTCAGGCTGTTCTTTCTGTTCACTTGCCTTTTAATAGTGGAGATCAGAACTGGGCTTCTCAGTTTAAGAAAGATAGGGGACTTCTAGACAGAGTTCAGAAGGGGGCTACGAAGTTAATTAGGGGCATGGAGAGACTCCCCTGTGAGGAAAGGCTGGGAAACTTGGGTCTGTACAGTCTGGTGAAGACTGAGGGAGGAATGCTTATAAACACCTTTAGATGTAGAGTAAAGGAAATACCACATGAACATGAGGATAAACTTCTTTACTTAGAGAGTTACAGAGCACTGGAACAAGCTGCCAAGAGAGGTTGTGGAGTCTCCTTTGGAGATATTCAGAACTTCCCTGGATGTTTTCCTGTGTAACCAATTGAAGGGAACTTGCTTTCACAGAGGGGTGGGACTTGATCATCAGAGGTCCTTTCCAATCCTTATGATCCTGTGATTCTGTGATTTGTAGCCACACAGACTTGGCAAAATAATATAACCATCAGTAAGATTGTTTGGGAGAGGAGTAACATGCAAAATCTGTGGTGTGAGAAACTGATTACTTGGGGAGGTATTAAGAAGAAGTATTGTTTAAATCTGAACAGTTTAAAAATCTTGCAAAAGTTCTGTCATTGAATCACATGTAAACTGTGACTTGAATGTTTTCGTTTCATTGTGCTATCGTCAGGAAAAAAATTTCAGTTATAACTTTAGCCTGGGGATGGTTTGCAGTATTGGGAGCACAGAGTATTGCCACATTTATCTGTGAAGGACAAAAGTTTGAGTCTCTAAACAGAAACATGTTGCTAGTGATAACCTGGTGTAGGAAAGTGAGATTTACAAGTACATGCTGTCTCCTGTAAGAAATCTCAGGGTAAGAAACAACACTGAAGTTTGTGAGTGTACTGCCCAAATGATGAAAGCAACTGCTTAAAAAATATATATTGAAAACTGTGAATTTTAGGAAAGAACTGAACAGTGCTATATAAACAGCCACACTCAATGGGGCTTTGGACTTCTGGAGACAGTATGATTTTAAGTAGTGGAAAAGCAGCCATCTCCTTAGCTTAGAGTCTTGGAGATCATATTGGTTATGCTGAACTTTCACAAGAGTTGAGTTAAAATAGTTCCAAGAGCAAATCAGAATTTTGATTATCAGCGCATGCTGTTTAGAAAGCAATGAGCCTCATAGCTTACCCATTGATTAATCTAACAGATAATTTAAAGAATCTGATATGATTTCTTCTCCCCTTATTTTTAGTAATATCTTCAAGGGATCAGCAGTATGTATGTACAGCATGACTGATGTGAGGAGGGTATTTCTTGGCCCCTACGCCCACCGAGATGGCCCAAACTACCAGTGGGTTCCCTACCAAGGGCGAGTTCCATATCCACGGCCAGGAACTGTAAGTACCCTAAGGAATCTAGCAATCTGAAAAGAGAAAACTATGTAAAATATTTTCACACATTACACAGCCCTTGAGCTGAGAACCAAGGCAAAAGCTGAAGAAGAATATGACACAGAGTGGCAGAAGGGAAAGTTAACCATTCCTCTAGGTCCAAAATGCACTGTTTTTTTTTTGTAAATTATGAACCCACACTATCTGTAGTCTAGTTTCATTTGGGTTTTTGTCTTGGCATTTGTATTAATTTCAACATAAGCTTAAGCAATAGCTGCAGAAATTTGCTGAAAGTCAAATGTGTAATAAATTACTCTGTCCTTGGAGTTTGTACTTGTTTCAAATTCTGGCTGAACCATTCTTGGTGAGATTGAACAGAAAACAGAGCATCCTCCCGGCTATTAAGAAATATTAAGTTGTTCTCAACATTCCGGCTGGTAGAGTAAGACGTATTTCTGAAATGGATGTTAGGGAGGCAACAAAAATTTCATAACTTCCACTGAAATTTCTTCTTATTTCATGTTCTGCATACTTCTATTTCTAGTTTATGACTGAAATATCAGTGTATATAAGGCTTGCATATTTACAAATCCAAACTGATGTAATCACAATCTAGAAGTATTTCACTGCCTCTACGTTGCCACTAATCAACAAAGATAGGGCATTTATAAGAAAAGCATTAATTGTGTATGCTGGGATACGTTGGGATAGCTACTTAGCTGCTATCAATCAGTTTGACCTATTTAACTTCTGGAATATTATTGCTGAAGTATAATATATATGAAAGCATAAGAAATAAGAATAATATATCTGTAAAATTTCTTAAAAACTGTTCTTACATTCTCTTCTGGCAGAAAACAATCCAAGAATAGCTTTGATTTTTTGTTTGTTTGTTTTTTTTTTCTTTTTTAATCTACCTTCTATGTTTGTCTGGTATGTTTACAAATTGTTATTTCAAACCTGATCCTTCAACTGATTTCCAACATTTAGACAATGCATGCACTCGGACTAATGAAAATCACTTCCCAAGTAAAATAAAATAGCAGGTCTCTGACAACCAGATTGCCTAGCACTCCTCATTCATTCTGCTAGAAGGTTACTAATTGTTTTCAGAGTTAAAAGATGAGCTCTGCAGAAAAAGTGAGGTTTTACTATTGGAATAGATTTCACCTTTACAATTTCACTGTAACGTTGGATTTACCAACAGCATGTAGATATGTTGAGATTACCTTATAAACAATTTTCTTACCTAGAGGTAAATGTTAGGCCTGAGTTCTACACAGTCCTGCAGTCACATCATGTACTGCTAGAGTAATACTGTAAATGATGCTAATAAAAGAGTGTCTGAGACCACCAGTTCCTACTAATCCACTGTCAGGGATTCTAATCCTGCTGTCTACCATTTTGAGAAATATATTTCTTCTTCTTGTAGTCACTGAAATAATTCCCTTGTATTAGTAGGGCAAAACTGAACCTTAAAATGAGAGATGTCTCTGACTGAACAGAGTTTTTGTTTATTTGTTTGTTTGTTTTTGTTCCCCTAAATTGATAAAATTCAATTTACTTTCAATGGCTTTGAAGATCTGTGGAGAATAGAAAGAAAAGATTTTTAAGTCCCTTTAAACGTCAGATTTGCAGCTTCCTTTTCCAAGATAAAGGTGAAGGAGAGGGAAGAACAATACCTGAGCTTCTTACAGTGTTTCAGATGCAGATCTCACTGTAGTTAAACTGTGCTGAATTATCTGAGGAATTTCATATGTGAGGTGCCAATAAACTTCCTGAGCATCTACTGACATGCCTGCTAGGAGTAAATAAAAAGAAAATTAAAGGTTCCTTTGAAAAGTCAGGAAACTGTAAACAATTCTGCAATTAGCTTCATAGTTAACAAAGAAGTTGCCATGGATTTTTCCTTTAAATTCTACAGAATCTATCTATTTAATCTTATGCTATTATTTGGTAGAGCAGGGAGGATTTTTTGTATATACCAAATTTTCTCATGAATTCATATTATTTTTCTGTGAATTCAGATACAAAGCTCAAATTTTCTCTACCTTATGGTGCCAAAATGGTATCATAATGATATCTTCAAAACTCTTTTGGTTCCTATCAAGATGTGCCTTTTTCTTTAGGTTGTTGGTTTTTCTAATAAGTCAGTTAGGGTATAACCTATTCAACTTTTTCTAGCTTATCAAAATGCCTGACATAATGTATTGGAAGCCAGAAGCTGGACACAGATACTAAATACAAGAGTTCAGTTGATTCCAAGATCAAGCTCATTTTTCCAAACTTTATCAGAACATTCGTATTTATAAATTATTTTAGTTAGACTCACTGATATCAAAAAGAAATCTTGTCATTTGCATCAGAGATACTGTCTTTTCTCTCTCTCCTGGTTTTCTGACTTAAAGTTTACTTAAGTAAACTATGGGTTCCCACTCCCTGGAAGCTTTCAAGGCCAACCTGGATGTGGCTTTGAGTATTCTGGTCTAGTGAGAGTTGTCATTGCCTATGGCAGGAAGTCTGGAACAAGATGATCTCTAAGGCCCTTTCCAATTGAAAGCATTCCATGATTCTAAAGTAAATAAGACATGACTTTCCTCTTCAGATGTTGTGTGGGGTGAGATTCCTCTGCAAGCAATTTAGACTGTGAAGAGGCTAAATCACCTATTGATTGTGTTCATTTCACTCTATTGCCAAAGGCAGGATTACAGCAAATAGATTTTTTTTCATTTCATCCAGTTTCTTTATGTGTGATGGGATTAATGTGCGGCGTAGGTGATGTAATTTAGATATAAAGACACAAAGGTTTTTTTACTTATTCAAATAAAAGCAGAGAATTGAAGCAATAATCTGTCTCTCTCCTAGACATTAATGTTAGGTTTATAAGATTTTTCTGCATAAAATATACCTTGGTCAAGATTGCTGCTGGTGAAATCCTTTGTTAGAAAGTGGGCCAGAAAGTAAATATTCAAACAATTGAAACACAGCTGAACTGTATTTATTTAAAATTGAAATGAATATTCATTTACTGATTTTTTCACTGTTCTCCCAGCTGCAGTTAACAATACTTAGTTCTCATGTAGTGATTTTTATCCTTGGAGCACTTTCAATATATTATCCAATTAATCATTATCTAATTAAGCTGAGTAATTAGCACTGAATTGCATTTAGAATATTAATCAAGTTGTAAAGCAAACTTAGAACTGAGGTGTGCAATTTGAAACTTAATTTTTCAGACAGGCAACTGTTTGGCTAAGGATTATAAAAAATCATATCTAATTTTATTTCAGAAATAATTCAGCAGAAAGGAAGAACATATAATTATAATAAAAAAGCTGTCAAATGTTGATGAAATAAAATAGATAACTAACCTACTTTCTGCTTCATCTGTTCCATATGTGTTAATCAAATATCCTGCATTCTTTTCATACCATATAATGGAATAGAATGCTGCAATTTGCTTTCTAATAAAGATGCCAGAAAGGAGCAATTTACATTTTCGTGCTTGAAGCATAGCTTTGCTGAGCATAACAACTTCTCTTTTTGACAACATTGATTTTTTAATTTAATTCCTGATTAATTATTAATAGTTTGGATCAAGGTGAGAGTAAAGACAATTGATTTCTCGTGGTGAGGTCCTGAAAGGTCTGGTTTCTGCATCTGGTTTAATAATTGTTGTTCTCTAGGTTTTTAGTTTAATTGAAAAGTATCCTATATGGACGTATTAAACATCCAAGAGCAACTGTTTGTATTTCAAGTGCATATGCACTGAGCATAATCATTTTCAATGGGGTTTCAGAGTCTTATATGTCTTAAATATGAACTTGTAGAAAAATTAGCAGTAGGGGACAGGAAGTTCTTTGCTGGATATCTTTGAATTAGTGATTTAATATAATTGTGGCTCATTTTCTTCATCCTTTCTGCAATATTAACACATTATTTAATGATTACTTTACAGTAACTTCTATCTGAACTTAAATACTTATAAATTTTACAGAAGATACAGGGATGGATGGTGGTGATCAGCCACCATCCTCAAGCATTACCATGGGTAAACAAGGTTGGGATAAATTGTACCTATTTTCTCTGTTTACGATAAATAGAACTCAGTATGCATAGCTCATTTATAGATACATATACTGCAGATGTCACATTTAGTCAGATTGGTCAAACCCTTTGCTAAGCGCACTAATAAGAATATCTTCAGAGAGGAACTGAATCCATTTTGTCAGGACTACATGGATTACACAAACTTGCTGAGACAACCAGGAATTTAAAGTTCAGCATTTGAGAGTGTAATCTCTAAGAGTGGACATTATTTCCATCAACTTCAGAAGAGAATGCTTTGAAACTAAATAGTGACAAAAATGATTAGTTATCTATAGCTTAGAAAACCAAATGCTGAAATTGCATGTTTTAGACTGAACAATTTTAGAAAATTTAGAATTTGTTCCTTTTGCCAATTAAAGATTAATACCAATCAGTAAATGAGTAAAAGCCTGTTTACACTCAATAGTGGAAAAGTAAATGATATGTAATGTTCTTTTACATTCTGTTAACTATACTGTTTTAAATCCAAAAAGAAAAAAATAATCACTGACCTTATGTGGCAAACTCTTGTTGTCAAGAGAAAATTAGATCTCTTGTCGTACTTATTTATAAAATGAAAAAGTTGGAATGATTGTGATGAAATGGATTTTAATACCTTCCTATTCTTCTGTTTTTACTTTCAGTGTCCCAGTAAAACATTTGGCGGCTTTGACTCCACCAAGGACCTTCCTGATGAAGTCATAACATTTGCAAGAAGTCATCCAGCAATGTATAACCCAGTGTTCCCCATCAACAACCGTCCAATCATGATCAAAACAGATGTGGATTACCAATTCACACAGATAGTAGTAGATCGAGTAGATGCAGAAGATGGTCAGTACGATGTTATGTTCATTGGTACAGGTGAGAAGTTTTGGAACTATTCTGGGTGTTCCCTCAGGCCTAACAAAAGGCATAGATCAGATATAATTTCGTATTCTGAAAGACAAAATGCTGGATTATGTTCCTGTGTTTACCCATGAAAATCTGGGGCAAGACTCAAAGCTGTGTGTGGGGAGGCCTTTGTTAAATACATTTGTTACAGGTTCAGACTGTGGCCTGAGTAGCTTAATTCTTTAGGAGCATTGCCAGCTGGAGTAAGATCAAACCACTCTTTTCAACTACTGTTACTGGGAAATATTTTGCCTTATTAATTATAATTCAGTATTAAAATGGTGTTTTTGTGGTACCCATTTTGAAGTGCATCATAAGAAACATCATTAACATGAATGAGGAAAGATTCCAAGTAATAAAAAAGACTTGTGTGCTGTTTAAGTATTTTAGCTATTGCTTTTGGATGCCCAGTTCTTTAGCCAGAAGAGTACGTCATTTTACCTAAAATGCAGATATCTGGCTCATAAAAGATGTTTTAAGAAGATCTGTTTTTTAAATAGAAACATGATATCGTTTCCAAAGCTTTGTAGAATGATACAGCTTGGGCACTTTGTCAAAAGTAGAAATATGTACTTAGAGAATACAGTTTTCCCAGAAAGGTAATAACGAGAATTAACAGTGGTCAGGAATTAGCGGGTACGCACTTGCTTAATTTCAGTGGCTTCCAAAGGCTGATTCTTGCTTGTGGCTCTGCTTCTCCACCTGTAAAAATTTTCCATTAATTGGCTAATGTTTGAAAAACTTCTATTCAACATAACTGAAACTTTTATTGAATATGATTGCTAATAATTGTACATTAACGTCATGAATTCAAACCAAAACTGTCCTCAAAGCAACTGTTTCTTTTCAGCTAAAAAATATGTCTGGCTCTCTGTCTTATAACAGTACAATTTCTGCCTTACATACAGTTCTGGTACTCTAGACCTGGGGTCAGATTTCCAAAGCAATAAATCTCCAGGTCTCTTTCATGTTGATGTCTGAAATACAGTATGGGAAAACTGAGATCTGATGAAGCTTTGTGTACTAAATACACTGCATGTGTAACGATTCAGAGCATATATTGCATGAAGTGCAGCTCTGCAGAAGTAGCTTCAGCTCTTTAGTGCTGAGAACTGAGTTATTAGATACCAGTGTTACAATATGTTCTTGCAAAAAACATTGAAAAGTATTTTCATATGATTTTACCCAACTCTTATATTTTTCCATCACACACTAAATGGTTTAATGCAATATACAATTGGCAGTGTGTTCTGCCTTTCAACAAGTCTCCTATGAAATGATTCAGGCCACAGAAATATTAATGGTAATACTCCCCTTGGCTGTGGCATGAGGAAACAAGCCCTTCAGCATCAAGACTAAGACGCTGAACAAACATAAGGAGCTGATTTATGTCTGCGTCTTGAACACAAGAAGTGGCATTTATCTCACAAAGAATTGGCATTCAGTCTAAGAAAGATGCCTTGGTTTCTGCATGTGAGAGATAAGTACTTACAGTGAAAGGTTCATTGTACCTTCTTAGAGACCTCTATTAGACTAAGACAAGCAGTTATTCAGAAGTTCCTGTCTGTTTTCAGACAGTGAAGGAATACTTACTTAAACCTGAGACAACTTTTAGACAGTTATATATGGCGGTTCTTATCTAAATCAGCCAGGGAAGGTCTGTCTGTAAAGAAGCTTCAACATCTAGCTCTTAACTTTAAATGTGGTATTTAGGCATTTAGTTCACTAAACTACCAATATTCAGATGTGTGGTGAGTCTTCTGGATTCCGTTTAACACTGATGCTATTTGTACTGAAGAATTCTAAAAAATATTGAAAGGTGATTATTTGCACTTTCCAAAAGAGATTTCAGCACCAAATACACAGCCTTCTAAGTACAGTATTATTACTCCTTGAAGTACCATCTATGTCCATCAAAATTGCTCTTTTTCCTGCAGGCATCACTCTCATGGGACAAGAATAGCTATTAAAGCACCCATGCTTAGAGCTGAGTTACAAAAGATTTTCTGAGCAAATTGACCCTATTGCAATTTTCAGACTGAATAAGGATGGGACATCTTCAATTCAGGGGCAAAATGAAAGAGGCAGAACTAAGGCCCTGTCTTCTTAGTTGCCCTGAGCTGAACTGAACTGACTGCTCAAAGAGAAACCAGAAACAGATACACAATCAGTGCATGTTACATCTTTCCCAAGCAAAAAAAAAAACTAGGGAGCGGATCAGGGAGCCTAGTCACAGAGCAGTTTCATATTTGCTGAGCTGAACCAATGACAAAAACTGTGTTAAGCTCTTTTGGATATGGCTGGATTTTTCTGTGCAGGTCTGTCCCATCAGATTAGATATATACACTTATTTGTATTTTCCCAGCGCTCTGGCAGCGATCTACATTATTCCCACGTGCTGCTGAACTTCAGCATGTTGAGGAGATACTTTTATTTTGCTTTTCTTTTCTTTGGACAACTGATGATAATTGAACATAACATAATTAATAGCCATCCAGTGTGGTTACATTTTCCTTTCCTGTGGGTGAAATCTCCAACCAAGCAGTTTCTTTCCCACCGTGATTGTACCCATGTTTCACAAAGGAAATAAAATCATATCGGAATGTTTGAAATTATATCAGAAAAAAAAACAGGATTTAAGATATGCTCTTAGTGCATATCCTGAGTGTCTGATGTGCGGGATCATTTGGCACAGTCAAGACATATCTGTCAGTAAAGCAAATTAATAACAGTAATCTTATCTTACTCAGCAGAGCCTATTGATCCTAAAGGAGGAGCCTGATTCCATTTGTGTGGAATTGTTTGAAACACTACTCTGTAAAACTTGATCAGGAACTGAGATAAAGCTTCACTTTGGTACCTGTGGCCTGACCAGAGTTGCTGTAGAGATTATCTTCAACCTCAGAGGCTTTCTCTAGCATTAAGTGCCTTAATTGTTGCAGAATCCACTTAAAAAATAGACTTCTTTTTTGAAACAACATCTCACGTCTACGCTGTGCCCCACTCAGGTCCACAGCTTCAGTTGTGCTATTTCTTCAAAAATGTACCTATATTTCTGGAATATGGAATTTAAAGGGTTGTGACTGAGGACACCCATAACCCAACACAGCATACAGCTGTGATAAATTACTACAATGTTATATGTATTAAAGCACAGTTATCTCTTCTACCCATACAATATATCTTCCTCAAAACTACAGCCATCAAATTATCAAGATAATTAAGGAAATGAATGCATCTATTATATTACAAATGTAACTAGCATTAAATTATCTGTTCTACATCAATCTGTAGCAGAAATGTTGCTTTAACATTCTGGTTTTGATGTTCATGTTGCATTTACTCTGTAGTGTTCTCACTGTTTCTTAAATTAAATGTATTCAATTTGTGGCTGTAACCATAATGAAAACCACTTCCAAAATGACTTATCAAGTATCACTTACTAGCTTAATTTGTACATTCAGCTGCCTAAATAAAAAAAGTGTTGTTTTTTTTTTCTTAGAAAGAACTGATTATTTATTTTTTTCCTTTTAAAACAAAACCTTTAAACAAAACTTTAAAAAAAAATAATTGAATGAATGAAAACAGAGATGGAGATATGTTGTGGAAAAAAGTAATTCTGAAAATACAATATTTCCTGTAAAGCTGAAATACCAGAACTTTCTTATGAAATCATGGCTTTTAAGATGCTCAGCTTATAAAAAAAGAACACAAACAAACAAAAAACATTTTTATCAGGAGTTTCAACAGGTCCACATCTATGGATAAAATATGCTTTGACTTTTTGCTTTTGTAATTCAATACTTTTTTAATTTGAGAATGATGATCTTTACAATTTCAAATATTTTATCCATTTTAAAATGCTTTATATTTTCCTAGAATACATATTATGAAACATCCATAGAAATTATTCCTACATTTACATAATACTACACATAAAGAAAAGTCACACCCAGAGCTGTTTATGATTCAGTGAATCTACAGTGATGTGTACCAATCCAGAAGTGATCCTTTTCTTTTTTCCCCCTGCAGATTCTGCTAAATAAATAAATAAATAAATAAATCACAGATGCAGAAGCAGTAAAACAGTGATGGTCCTAAGTTGCAAACAATTTCAACCAGAGGCTGTAGCACTGGATTTTCAAGTCTTGTTCACATTAAACGCAATTGCAAAATCCCCAAGAATGTAAATGGATATCGTGTGAAACTGCTGGCACACACCTATTTCTGATGTTGAAGATACAAGTTGCAATGCTTTTTACTGCTCAGTGAAGACTAGTATCTAAGTCACAGAGAAATATAGATGCCTTAAGGGGCTTATACATCTTAGGTACTTTTGTTTGACATGGGGAAGATTGCATGTACTTAAGAGATCTAACAGCTTCATCTGTCTAACAACATTTGTCCAGATGTTTTTATATCCATACTAAACCTTTTGACAGCATCTTCACATGCATTTTAGGAATGACAAACATCATACTTCAAAATGGACAATAAAACATTGCTGGGTAAATTTAGTGCATTTCCTTCCTCAATTATATGGCTGAAACATCTGTCATTTTATACTTCTATTTAAATAGTATTTTAGTCCTGCCCATTTTGGTCCTGCTAGAATAGTATTTGTCTTCCTGTGAGTTTTGATATCTAAAAAATTTCAATCAAATGCTCTACTGGAATTCAGTGTTTTTCCAGACTATTTTAAATAGCAGCTGGCATTTGAAAACAAGTGTGCTGTGGTATGGGGCTTCACAATCTTTATATTTGAATTACATACAAGAGCTTCTAACTGGTCTGAAGCAGAAGTACACTTCTTAAGCACCTGAAATCACTTTTTTTTTTCTTCCTTTTCAAGATATTGGAACAGTTCTAAAGGTGGTTTCAATTCCTAAGGAGACTTGGCACGAATTAGAAGAAGTCTTGCTGGAAGAAATGACTGTCTTTCGGGTAAGTGCAACTAAATTTCTAATGTTGGGTTGTAGATTTCTCTGTGGACAGCTGCAGACCAAACTTGTTGCAGTCTAGCCAAGGAATAACCTAGCATAACCTTCTAATTAGCTTGTCACTTACATACGCAGACACTAGTCAAAATAAACCCTGAAACTTTTCAGTGCTAACTGAAGGTTAATGATAAAAAAAAATTGGTATTCCAGGCTCTTACTTTCTGGTTGAAACAAATGAGTATCTATGAATCTTAGAGATGTTACATGCTATAGTTGTATGTACAAGTTTGGCAATAATGGCTGTCTCTTTTCTTCCACAGAAATGCACAAGACATATAGTATAGATGCATAAAAACTCAATTTAGATTACCACATAACATAACTCTAGGAAAATGTTGATCCTCACAATTTTGTTATGCTTAATAATCTCAGAAGCAGTGTTCATATTTTCAAAGGCAATTGAGAGCCTTATTTTCAGAGTTTCACAAAGGACACCAATAACACTCCCTAATTGTTAACACTTTTTCATAAAAATTAATCTCTTCTAGCTTTCTTGTCTGAGCTACTTAAAAAATATGGTATTATGCAGGCACTCCTGCAAGTTGAGGCCAAGTAAACCTTTCAAACACTTTTCAGACAGGTCCCAGGGATGTCTTGTGTTTTGTACACAACAACAAATCATTTACATTCCCTGCATTATTCTTTCAGTCAGTGCTGTTTTATGTCACTTTTTAACATGCCCCAGGCTTTAATGGGCTGATACCTGGCCAGGAACACCAAGTTGTTCTGGCAAGCATGAAGATGACGTGCATGGTGGGTGAGCTCCACATCGTGTGGTATCACTGCAGATGTTCTGTCAAGGATCGTACTCAGAAGCAGCCACTATGTCCCTGTTATACTCAGTTGCCATCACTTCACTTTATCTTTGGCATCTGAATGGATACAACATGCCAAAAAAGAGCATATCTCTATATGTATTTTTTCCTCTCTCTCTCTCTCTCTTCACATTGTATGGTCTTTCCTAATACCAACCTTGTACAACAACCATTGCTTTGAGTCCAGAAAGGATGGGTATCTGTTTCTAAGATCCATGGGTTATTCTGAGGGCAGATTTTTCTTTTTTCTTTTTNAAAATATGAACAGATAATGAGACAAGTAATTTGTAGCTCCCAACTTTTTTTCTTTCTTGTACATATAATAGTCATTACATTAATGCAAGGTAATTTGGCAATGGTTGAAATCGTATGAGTCTCTTCCCTAAATAAAGTAGAATTGCCAAGCTAAAGGAGATAAAAGAAATATGAAAGTGAAAGAAAGGAGATAAATGGAATGAAAGTTTTATTTGAGTCAGACTTTACAGAAGTGCTATGGATAATGGCAAAGTCAGCTTTGTTATTTTACTTTATATATGTATTTATTCACTACACAAAAAGATTTTGATGGTTGGATTTTCTTGAAAGCTCATTTTTCTCATTTGGCATACATTTAAGCCTTAAAGAGGTCGTTAACGTACATTGGTGCAATAAATAGAACTTGTGTGCATAAGATATGGATCTTTCAGTAGGGAATTTGCAATAGATTTTAAATATACTTTAACCAAATGCAAGTTTTCTTTAGTTGCAAAAGAGTCTATGTGCATCAAAAAGAATGTATTTCATTGCTTAAACTGCAGTTTGTTGAATACAATGCTTTTCATTTATAACTCCACAAAACCTGAAGTCTTACATATCTGTTACATTGATAACAAATTCTTCTTTTAACCATATTTGTGCAATATTTCTCTGAACAGCTGAACAAACAAACCCATGAGTTCAATTTTCATTCAAAAGTTACACTTAATTGATGCTTTCTAATATAGGGTCTATTAACCTATTTGGAAAGGCAGGCTCACATGTTTAACATCCACTGACCCATATCAAATTCTCTCAGGATAAGCAAGTTAAAAGCTACACAAGTGTGAAAGCTTAGTAAGAATGTGATTAATTTACATAGTGAAAAGCATGATGTACCAGTCATAAATTTTTAGATGAAATAATATTCATACAGCACTGACTTCATAGAATCATAGAATTTCTCAGGTAGGAAAAGACCTCCAAGATCATCAGGTCCAACTGCAACAAAAGCATACTACCCTACCTCTAACAGCCCACCACTACATCATATTAGTGAAAAACCACATCTGAAGGGATTTTAAATAACCTGAGATTGTTGTGATCAAAATGCAGGACTCAACACTTGGTCCTATTGAAACTCATACAGTTTTCCTTGACTTTTTGATCCAGTCCGTCCAGGTCCATCTTTAGTGCCTTTCTACCCTTCAGCAGATTAAAACCACCTCCCAGCTTGGTGTCATCTGTGAACTTACTGAGGGTTTTCTCAATCCCCTCATTAAGATCTCTGATAAAGATATTAAGTAGGAGTGGTCCCAGTACTGAGAACTGGGGGACACCACTCGTGACTGGCTGGTCAACTGGATTTAACTCCAATGACTACAACACTTTAGGATCATCCATCCATCCAGCATTTCACCCAGCAGAGTGTATGCCCATCCAAACCACAGGCAGACAGCTTCTCCATGTGAATGCTGTGGGGGACAGTGTCAAAGGCTTTTCTGAAGTTCCCTTAGATCACATCAACAACCTTACCTTCATCCACTAAGCAGGTCACCTTGTCATAGAACGAAATCAAGTTTGTCAAGCAGAATCTACCATTCATGAACCCATGCTGACTTGATGTCATACAGCACCAAATCCTGTCACTTTTTCTTTCAGGAGTAAATACATCCAAGCAGCTAGGCCTGAAACATACAAATATACTTTTAAGCAGATCTAAATATACTTACTCTATTAACTAGTTACCATCTCTTATGTAAACAAGTAGATATTGGTTTGACATCTGATTGATACAGGTGACTATAAGAGTAGACACAACTAGGAGGGAAGTAATGATAGGTATTTGAAAAAATCTCTTGCCTGTTTCTGTTTTGAGTCCTGTAAATATGAATAACTTGTCTTGTATGTTAATAGTGAAGATCAGTCAACAATATTAGACTTGTGATTATGGCTTGTTCTTACAAATAAGATTTTGCAGGAAAGTTTTTTTCCCCCTTATATGGTTAAAGGACTTTGTATATTTCAGTGTTATGATCTGCATGTTTTGATACATACATTATTATTTTCACATTTTCTTCGACATTCTTTAAATAAGCTGTAATCTTAAGAGCAGAATTTAATTTCAAAAGGTGAAACTGGCAACAAAGCGATCACTTGGAGACTTTGAAGACTGTAAGAATCAGATGAAATGATACATCTACACTCATCATAGCAATCAAAGACGTATGAGGACATGTATATTCTAATTCACTTATAAGTAGAAAATATACCACTGCAAAAAAAAAACAACAAACAACAAGAAACACTATAACTAAGATGCACCACTGCTAATTACAGCTTTTCTAAGTTAGACAATTAGTGTTCTGGAAGAACTTCTGTATTTAAGGAACTCATTTTATATTTTAAATCTTTTTTTTTTGTTTTTTTTTCCTGTTAGGAACCCACTGCTATTTCAGCAATGAAGATTTCCACAAAACAGGTACTATATCCACAAGCTTTAAATCACTTCTAAATATTTATTGGTCTCTGTCTTTTAGACAGTAACTTGGCAGTCAGTAGTGATATACATTAGCTACAGTAGCAGCACCCCTTCCCTTTACATAAACATCAGTATTTTCTCAGAAGAATGAACATGTAAATCCAATACGAAAAACTTTGTGTTACTTACTGGTAAGGTGTAAACTAAGCAAAATAACCTGCCATCTGGAGGATCTCAAGAAAAAAATCCATACTATTGAATCTTCTTATGACTGAAAATCTTCTAAGCTAGGCTTGATACCTTGCTTTAATGGGACTAATATCTACTCTCAGTACTGTTGGTAGCAAATTCCACTGACTCCAATGCTGTAAATAGAAATTCAGTTCATGTGACAGATCCTTGGCTCTGGATAGGCATGCAAGTTGTATGGGAACAAAGTATCACCAGAAAAATAATCACCAGAACTACTTCTGGTGCCACAAGAAAAGAGGTTGAGAAATTTGGACATGCACAGGTGTCAGCGGTTTATGGGCTTTTTCGGCCTGGTTACGTGACGAATGGGGTGAGGGGACCCACAGACCCAAGCCCCAGGAAAGGGAAAAGGGCAAAAGAGAAAGTGCAGGGAGATGAGCCTAAAACAAAACAGTGGCAGTGATCTGAGGAGGAACGCTAATTTACTAAATAAGATATTGGAATGCAAAATAGCACAATATAATACAATATCATTGGAATTGAAGCTAATAAATCAAATAAAATGAGAGAGAGAGTGTCCAAAAATCCAAAGGCCTACTCTAATGCTGAAGGTGAGATGGCTGGGAGCACATACTGCTAGACTGAGCAGAAAGGGAAAAGAGAGAGATCTTGTGGCTTGCTAACAGTTTAATCTTTCCCTCTGAACGGAAAACAGAAAAACATGAAGTAACGCAAAGTTCTCTGGGGTATGTAGTACTTCTGTCACAAGTATACCTTGACAATCCACAGAACTGGAGCATTAACATTTTAACTTCCAGTGTACTACATGATGCTATGATGTGGAATACCAATAACAAAATATCATAAAACCATGACAACAGGATAAGCAGTAGGATGAATAATGTGTGAAATGGATTCCCTGTGAAGAGACACTAAGGAAAGGAAGACTTTTCAGTCTGTAAAATGGTGCAGTCTACAAACAGGCAGAGACATGATGCAAAAGTCAATACAATACAACATGGTAAAATCATGAGTTACCTGGCTTTTGTTCTCACCAGAAGTTAATTAGCTAAATGAAATAAGCAAAAGAAGATGATTTTCAGCATAACAGACTCTGTGGAACTGACCATAGCATACAGTTTTGCAGATACATCAATGACTGCAAAAATATACATTCATGTATTTGACAGAAAACATTTTGTTTGGGGACACTTTTCAAACATTGTTTATCAGCTAAAACAGCAAAAATGGCAGGTCAAAAAAGAAGCTGTTGAATTCTGAGATATCTGAAAACAAACCTGTCAAGGTTTGTATATACATATGTGTGTTCACTTCATACCAAAACGCTCTGCTTTGGTTTATTAGTATAGAAAAGAATCATAGAATCATAGGATTTCTCAGGTTGGAAAAGACCTCCAAGATCATCAAGTCCAACTGCAATGAAACTGTACTACCCTAACAACTCACCACTAAATCATGTTCCTGAGCACCACATCCAAAGGGATTTAAAACACATTCAGGGATGGTGACTCAATCACCTCCTCAGTGAGCCTTTTCCAGTGTTTAACAACCCTTTCCATAAAGAAGTTTTTCCTTATATCCGGCCTAAACCTCCCCTGGTGCAACTTGAGGCCATTTTCCCTCCTCCTGTCACTTGCCACCAGTGAGAAGAGTTCAACACCACTTACTGCAATCGCATTTCAGGTATTTGAAGAGAGCAATAAGATCTCCCCTAAGCCTCCTCTTCCGCAGACTAAACAGCCCCAGTTCCTTCAGTCTCCTCATAGGGCATATTCTCCAAGCCCTTCACTAACCGTGTTGCCTTTCTTCGGACCTGCTCCAGCACCTCATCGTCCTTTCTATATTCAGGTACCCAAAACTGAGCGCAGTACTTGAGGTGGGGCTTCACCAGTTCCAAGTACAGGGGGAGGATTACTTCCCTAAAATAAGTACATTCACTTCAAGAAGCCAAACATGTCTGATAGTTGGACATGAAATTTAGTGCAATCTCTTCTTCAAAGCATGTTTAGTTATTCAGGAGTGATTATGATTTTTCCCGAGTCTTTTGAAAACAAATGTACACTACTAAAATTGACTAAATCTAAAAAACGGTGTGAAACACAGGTTAATCAGGCAAAGTTAAGCTCATGAAAAATCAACAAGCCTCAGGCTAAAAATGACAGTATGAAAAGCTTTTGGCTCTGTCTCTATGTATCAAATAAGTATTTGGCAACATGTTTTCATTTTATATTTATGATTTCAAAATACTGTAGTTTTACAGTTCAAACACTTCACTTATTTTGTTTTGATTACCAGGGTGTTTTTTGTATAAAGAGCACAATAATTCCATGCAGTGCAAAAAGCAAGAGTATAAAATATAAACAGTGAAACCAGCATGTCCTACTAAATACTTTCAAAAATATCACTTTATTTTCTTCACTAACGAATTTTTATCTGACTGTAAAAGCACAGTACATGAAGTTTCTTCTTATTTTTGATTATGTTACTATACTAGATCTTCAAAGCTACCTCTGTTGCTATCACTTCAAAATGATATGTTACAAGTGAACCCTCTTCCTAATGACCAAAACCTTCAAGTTCTTCAGAATAATTTAGTTGAGGATTTAAACGATACAAAGCTCTAAGGCTTCCATGCCTCTATGCAAGTATAATTTTGATTCTTCAGAAAGGATGATTTTCAGCAAGGATATTTGGTTGATGCAGTCCTTCTCATGTCCGCTGTCTTTAACTAACTGGAATTAGATTAACATTTCCTCACTGAAGCTACCTATTTCTCCTAAGTACGTACTTCATGTATCATTATTTCTTGAATTACTTATGCATGGTTATTAGTAGACACGAACTTTGAGAAAACAGCATCCTGTAGCACTTACTATTCTACAGAATTCACAGTTCTGTGGGAGAGAGGCCTGCAGTGAGCCCCTGGCTGCACTTGGCCCTGTCTGTCCAGGAGGGCTCCATAGCTTTTCCTTCGATCGAAAATAAATAGATAGATAGATAGATAGATAGATAAAGGGCAAAAATTCAGACCTGACTTTCAGTCAAAGATGACTTGTTGTGGAACAAATTCACATATTTTTTCTCAGGCTCAGGTTTATGATTCTCCACTTCAAAAAGCAATTGGATTTAGGGAAAGATGAAAAAAAACAAAACAAAACAAACCAATGACCAAGAAGAACCTTGGCTGATAGAGCCATTTCTTTGTCTGCTTAACTGTTAGAAAAAGTGTTTGTTTCTCCACCACAACATATTTAACTGTAGATGTGGCAGAAACTTTTAAAAAGAAATTAAGGACTCTTAATATAGTTATTTTCATGAAGTACTGAATCTCAATAGAAATCCCAATTTCTGCTCATAGGGCTCATATGGAAAGGACCAGTCCAAAATGTTTCCATCACTTAAACAATTTCCTCTTCTACATCGAATAATTACATTTCAAGACATAAAATGAAATTTAGTGGGATTTTAGCCTCCTGTTCCCTAAAGTTTATTTTAAAATTCTGCTTCAGTTCTTCATTTTAAACATTCAAATTTTTCATCTCTTACTAACTTCTAATTTGTTAACTACAGATGGAAAATTCTAGGCTCCATCTTCCTCCTAACTCTAGGGAAAAATTGCATTGTTGTCAACACAGTGGGGTGGAGAGATCACTGGATTGCTTAAAATATTAATCTCCTCAAGTTTCCTGGAGCTCTGATGTCTTTTCAAGGGTTTTTAGAAAGCTAATTTCTTTTTATTCTTTTTGTTTTTTCTCTAGTTTGATCTGATAATCAACTGATTTATTAAATTAAAAGCCTCTTGGGAGAGACTCTTTGCCCAAAAGGCAGTTTGTCTATGTATGACAAAGTAAGGTCAGACCATTGATACAAATCATTCTATTGCTACTTTCCAAATTTCATACTGCCTGGATTTGTATGTTATTATGTGCTGAGTAATGATCACCAGCTGGAATCTAAAACAATGATCAGAAGAGGAGCAAACAGGGCAGAAGCTTGCAGGCAGTGCAGCACCTGAAACATAGGCTATAGTTCAGTGACTGAAATTTATGAACTTATCTGCAAGAAGTAGATTCTTCAAGTAACTCTATTTTGGCTCCTCTCTTTTTTTTTTTCCTTATGCATTTCTAGTCCTCTAATTCTAAAGGCACTTATTAGAAATTGGCAAGGTTTTTTGACAAAATGAAATCAATTACAGAGATACGTACAGCACACTTCTTTATTTTCCCATATACATTCTCCAGGTTCATTTTTATATTGGGGCTGCAACATGTTGCAACACACACACATGCACATATATATATTAATGCCTCAATTACATGAGACTCAGATCAATACCATCTGGACATTTAAGATACTTAAGTGAAGCTTTAATTTGACCTATGCTGCCTCTATAATCAGTAAAGAGAAAAAGAATCCCATGAGAAATATTTAGGTCACCTAAGATTTGAATTGCTGGTCTTTTTACTGCAGAATGTACCCTTAAGCTGGGAACTTCATTAAGTAGCTTAAAGTTAGGCAGAATCAGCCCATCGTGTCAATTGCCTGTCATCTGCTTGTCAACAGTACAACTCTAGCTGGGGACTGTTACGTACACTGAAGTCTTTGTGAGGAGCTCTGTGTGGTCAGAGATTGTTACCCAGAAGAATGTGGTTTTACAGCCCAGCTAAGGCACTGTAATAGATGGAAGCAGCTGCTTAGATAGGAATTACTTTTCTGTTTACCAGAACATTCATTTTATTTTGGGTACTTTCCTTGTTTGGCCTCTCTATCATGCAACAAACAGGACCCGAGGACATGGCCTCAAGTTGTACCAGAGGAGGTTTAGATTGGACATAAGGAAAAACTTTTTCTCTCAGAGAGTGATCAGGCACTGGAATGGCCTGCCCAGAGAGGTGGTGGAGTCGCCATCCCTGGCAGTGTCGAAGAGGTGTCTGGTTAAGGAGCTACGAGATATGATTCAGTAGCTTCTGGTAATAATAGTAATGGGTGGATGGTTGGACAAGATGATCCAGTACGTCNATCAGAAGAGGAGCAAACAGGGCAGAAGCTTGCAGGCAGGGGAGGACCTGAAACATAGGCCATAGTTCAGTGACTGAAATTTATGAACTTATCTGCAAGAAGTAGATTCTTCAAGTAACTCTATTTTGGCTCCTCTCTTTTTTTTTTTCCTTATGCATTTCTAGTCCTCTAATTCTAAAGGCACTTATTAGAAATTGGCAAGGTTTTTTGACAAAATGAAATCAATTACAGAGATACGTACAGCACACTTCTTTATTTTCCCATATACATTCTCCAGGTTCATTTTTATATTGGGGCTGCAACATGTTGCAACACACACACATGCACATATATATATTAATGCCTCAATTACATGAGACTCAGATCAATACCATCTGGACATTTAAGATACTTAAGTGAAGCTTTAATTTGACCTATGCTGCCTCTATAATCAGTAAAGAGAAAAAGAATCCCATGAGAAATATTTAGGTCACCTAAGATTTGAATTGCTGGTCTTTTTACTGCAGAATGTACCCTTAAGCTGGGAACTTCATTAAGTAGCTTAAAGTTAGGCAGAATCAGCCCATCGTGTCAATTGCCTGTCATCTGCTTGTCAACAGTACAACTCTAGCTGGGGACTGTTACGTACACTGAAGTCTTTGTGAGGAGCTCTGTGTGGTCAGAGATTGTTACCCAGAAGAATGTGGTTTTACAGCCCAGCTAAGGCACTGTAATAGATGGAAGCAGCTGCTTAGATAGGAATTACTTTTCTGTTTACCAGAACATTCATTTTCTTTTGGGTACTTTCCTTGTTTGGCCTCTCTATCATGCAACAAACAGGACCCGAGGACATGGCCTCAAGTTGTACCAGAGGAGGTTTAGATTGGACATAAGGAAAAACTTTTTCTCTCAGAGAGTGATCAGGCACTGGAATGGCCTGCTCAGAGAGGTGGTGGAGTCGCCATCCCTGGCAGTGTCGAAGAGGTGTCTGGTTAAGGAGCTACGAGATATGATTCAGTAGCTTCTGGTAATAATAGTAATGGGTGGATGGTTGGACAAGATGATCCAGTACGTCCTTTCCAACCTTGTGATTCTATGATTAAAAACGAACAAACAAACAAACAACAACAGAAAAAAAAAAAAAAAAAAGATTTTATTGCACCTCTTTAGGACCTGGAAAAAAAANATTGCTACTTTCCAAATTTCATACTGCCTGGATTTGTATGTTATTATGTGCTGAGTAATGATCACCAGCTGGAATCTAAAACAATGATCAGAAGAGGAGCAAACAGGGCAGAAGCTTGCAGGCAGTGCAGCACCTGAAACATAGGCTATAGTTCAGTGACTGAAATTTATGAACTTATCTGCAAGAAGTAGATTCTTCAAGTAACTCTATTTTGGCTCCTCTCTTTTTTTTTTTCCTTATGCATTTCTAGTCCTCTAATTCTAAAGGCACTTATTAGAAATTGGCAAGGTTTTTTGACAAAATGAAATCAATTACAGAGATACGTACAGCACACTTCTTTATTTTCCCATATACATTCTCCAGGTTCATTTTTATATTGGGGCTGCAACATGTTGCAACACACACACATGCACATATATATATTAATGCCTCAATTACATGAGACTCAGATCAATACCATCTGGACATTTAAGATACTTAAGTGAAGCTTTAATTTGACCTATGCTGCCTCTATAATCAGTAAAGAGAAAAAGAATCCCATGAGAAATATTTAGGTCACCTAAGATTTGAATTGCTGGTCTTTTTACTGCAGAATGTACCCTTAAGCTGGGAACTTCATTAAGTAGCTTAAAGTTAGGCAGAATCAGCCCATCGTGTCAATTGCCTGTCATCTGCTTGTCAACAGTACAACTCTAGCTGGGGACTGTTACGTACACTGAAGTCTTTGTGAGGAGCTCTGTGTGGTCAGAGATTGTTACCCAGAAGAATGTGGTTTTACAGCCCAGCTAAGGCACTGTAATAGATGGAAGCAGCTGCTTAGATAGGAATTACTTTTCTGTTTACCAGAACATTCATTTTATTTTGGGTACTTTCCTTGTTTGGCCTCTCTATCATGCAACAAACAGGACCCGAGGACATGGCCTCAAGTTGTACCAGAGGAGGTTTAGATTGGACATAAGGAAAAACTTTTTCTCTCAGAGAGTGATCAGGCACTGGAATGGCCTGCTCAGAGAGGTGGTGGAGTCGCCATCCCTGGCAGTGTCGAAGAGGTGTCTGGTTAAGGAGCTACGAGATATGATTCAGTAGCTTCTGGTAATAATAGTAATGGGTGGATGGTTGGACAAGATGATCCAGTACGTCCTTTCCAACCTTGTGATTCTATGATTAAAAACGAACAAACAAACAAACAACAACAGAAAAAAAAAAAAAAACAGTATTCGTTGCACCTCTATAGGTGCTGGATAACAAATTTTAAGTTTTTTAAAGCAAAGTGTCAGTATTTTCAAGAAAGAAAGATTATGTCATTTAATTTTTACATATCTATTTATTTTCCCCTAGTGTAGTATCTCAGAGTGAACTTCTGTTTGCTTACTAAACTCATATCATGTTTTCTTTGCAAATTAGCACTAAGCTGAAATATCTCTCTTTGGAATTTCACACAGGATCAGTAGTTCAAGTTTCCTCTTGTCTCTCTTGGGACCTACTTCCCTAATGGACCACCTGAGTTTGAGATCAGAGAGGAAACTGACAGAGACAAGTTATTCTGTTATAATGCCATGAAAAACTGTTCTTCATTTTGTTTGCATCCCTTTTTTACTTCATGCTTTTTTTTTTTTCAGTCGACACTATTTCTTATCCAAAATAAAGTATGCCATCTTTCTTCATTAAATACATGTTTCAATTGGAGTGCAGGATCTGCAGAAATTACCATGACTCTTCAGAATTATCAGGCTTGCAAGTATAGCTACTCTTCCAAGATGAAATATCTCCATATCTGTCTGAAATAATTTCCTTTAGGATTCCCCATCACCCAAACAAGTCTAAGTCATATATAAGAAACTGAAGTTAAAGTTGTTATCCTTTTTATTTAAAATCACAGATATATTATTCATAGTTTTTTGTCAGTTATTGTAGCATTACCCCAACGCAGGGATCTGAATTACAGAAAAAAATAAAAAGATTTTTCTCTTTTATTTTCTCAGAGAAACAACTGAGAACTTCATACCAAAGTCAGAATTGTTCTAATCTTTTACTCAGAAGACAATTTTATCCTTGTTCATTTAGTGTACATCAAAGTCATGATTATTTATTGCATTTCTAATGGACCTAACATATTAATTTATAATATATATTTTAGTCTTTCCTAGCAAAAATAAATAATTAAATAAAGACAAAGCCAACAACAACAACGACAAAAGTTTTATTTTATTTTACATTCTTACTTTTGTAACAGCAACAGCTCTACATTGGCTCAGCTACTGGAGTTTCACAGCTTCCTTTACACCGCTGTGATATCTATGGAAAAGCATGTGCTGAGTGTTGTCTCGCAAGAGATCCTTACTGCGCCTGGGATGGTTCATCATGCTCACGTTACTTTCCCACTGCTAAGAGGTAGGGACAGTTTCAGATGTCTACATGGTTTACTATTTGTTTTAACTGATGATCTAAATGTGACCAGAGGGCTTTGGAGATTTTTCATGGGATGGTTAACTGGAGCCCATTCTATTCCAAAGAAGACATAACTGTGGGAGCCGCAAGCAATGTGAAGCCTTGGTGGACTTAAAGGAACACTGCTACTTCTTGGAGTGGGTTTAAAAGCTATTGTAAAAATAAAAATTAAAAAAAATCAAAAAAGAATAGTTTGTGAAATGGATTCATAATTTTTTATTTGATAATAAGCAGGAAGAAGTAAAATTTCCCATTCTTTTACATGAGATGGGGACCTGATATTGAAAGAAAATAACTATTTGACCAACTAAATAATTCTATGTTTTCATAAATTCTAAGTAAAAAAAAAAATTATAAAATATCTGAAAATCAATGGAAGGTTATTACTTAGTAATATATAAAATTATTATTATTCAAAAGTGTAGTTCATATGTATTGATGAGTGCCTAAGTGTTCTCATATCAGAACAGCTTCTATTTCACTCTGCATTGACATTGAAGGTTTTGCAATGCAAAAACAGAAAGAGAAAACAGAAAATGCAATTAAAAATACCTTTTAACTAAGAATTTACAAGTTTACTGCTTGATCTGAAAGTTTAAAGTCATATTTTCTTTTCTTCCCTTCTCTTTACAATTCTTTTTATTAAAGCATACAAGTTAGTTACTGAACTGATGTTAGATATTGAAGCAGATATTAGGAATAACTGAAGTGATAAATGCTTTCAAATAAGAACTGTCATTGCTGTAACATCAAGATTCTCATGAAAGATTGGCTAAAACAGATGAAAATGTGTTAACATTGAAGCAAATATGCCAAAAAACTTATATTTATGAACAAAGAGCATAAGGCTTTATATTCGTAAGGGTGCTTTATTTTGGAATTAATGTTAATAAATACTTGATTGGGAATTTCAGGACTCCGAATTCCAGATTTTGATTGTTTGTTTTGGGCAGTGATGATACAAAGTGTGAAATAGAATTAGGCTTTTCAGGTGGAAGGACTTAACGTTTCAAGGTTTGCACTACAGCACATCCTAAGCAACTACTGATTAGAAAAGAAAACGCTGCTCATGAGATGAACATCAGGTTCTTTTTTTTTTTTTTTTTGCAGTAGGATTTAGAGTTAATCAGAGTTTTCTGAAATTCTTTAGAATAGAATTAAAAAGGAGAAGACAGTCTTATTCCAAAAGCAGAGCAGCCAAATTTTCTTAGCTGCAGGGGCTAATTTCTAATTTGTGGTGGGAGCATAGCAGTAGTAGTAGGGAAGCAAGGAGAGACAAGATTTTCAAGGGGAGTCTGAGAGATCAAATTGATCCAAAAGTTTGCAGGACAGAATTCAGTGTTGTTCAGTGCTGTTTTTTCCATTGAAAAAGGTGTTTGTAAGGAATCTCTCTCCCAGCTAGTTCAGTCCCTGAACTTCTTGCTTTCTTCACATGCCCTATCACCTACCCTTCTTCCTAGCCCATCTCAAAACTCACAGGTCATATCATCCTGTCGTTCGTCTTCTTACACAGAAAAAAATAGAGCTCTTCATCTTTTCTTATCTCTTTCTCCAACTTACTTTAATTATCATCCTAAGCTCTTGTTTGCCATCGAGGGTAAGGGGACAGGGACTTCTTCATACTGGAATTAAGGGGCATGGCTACTGCCTAAACCAGCTGTAGGAAAAACTTATGGTGCAGAAGTTACTGTTCCTGAAGTCACTGCAAAGAAAAACAAAGTTCTGGGTGGCTGTGGTCCTGACACTGCATTCAAAAGAAGCTGTCTCCTGCAACTTTCCCCCTTTCTCTCTTAGGAACAGCAGCAGCAGAGTCTGTGCTGCTGGGGTAGAGGATTTGCTGTTTACCAGGTACTCCTTGTACCCACTGCCTCAAGCCAGTTTTGAATGTATCTGTGACACTGTGGGAAACAGCTTTAATGTTAGCATTTTCCAAATAATGAATCTGTAATTTCAGGCTCCTGAAATATTGGGAAAACTGAGTCCTGAGGCATTTGCACAGATGCTTTGCAAACAGTGCCTTTTTTTTCTTTTCTTTTTTTTTTTTTTTAAAGACCCCTTTTTGACCC
>VXAB01004368.1:109493-176213 GCA_013399175.1 Odontophorus gujanensis
AGTCTTTTCAAACAGTTCCTTTTTTTTTTTTTTTTTTTTTTTTTTTTTTTAAAGGAGCCTTTATGAGCCATGATTTTAATTTACTTTTCTTTGTATATTTAAGAAGTCTAAATGGCAATTCACAGCTCCTGTGGTGTGACCACTTAACTGTGTGTCATGCAGAGGTGTTCTGGTTCATATTTCATAAATCTTGTTGATATATGTGACATTTTTTCTGTGATTCTAACTAAACATCACATCCAAATTCCAGTGACAGTGGTATGAGTCTTTCCACAGACTTTTTCCTACAAAGAGTATGCTATAACTATGCTGCCTTTCCAAATTAAGGATGGAGTAAAAAAAAAAAACAGTTCTGTACGTCTTGGGGGTATTTTTATTCCTCAGTAACGAGTAAGAAAAAGATGATATCTGATATTAGCATCAGTGCATTTTTTGAATCATATGTCAATCAACGAAAGTTTCCTTCTTATATGCCCTGATTCGCTAGAAAAAAATTCTGTAGTTTTTACTCAGAACGATATCAGGAAAACACATCCTGCATTTTTTAAAACTGTTGCAATACTTCTTATAAATAATTTCAGCTTTAACATTTCAGTTGTTGTCAGTGGTAGAAAAAGAAATGATTTAAAATCTTTCAGCCAAGAGGAGTCAGCTGTGCAGTTGATGGTGCTGCTGTGAAAGCCCTCAGTCCATACTGATGCTGAGCTCAGAGTGTCTGGGCAGGGAACAGAAAAGAGATGGTCTCTGTGCTGCACAACAATGGCTTTTTAAAAAATGTGGGCTGCTGTCACAAGGGAGTGACCAATAGTGTTTTTTACAAGGCTACTTGACTTTTGCATATCCGTTGCTGGATGCCCTAATCTGAAATCACAGCATTGTTCAGCGGCTTAATCCTCTTTGTTCTCCTCTAATTTTGCAAGCCCTTAGGCTTTCTCTGATTCCCAGACTAAAAGGATTGCACTTGAAAAACATCTTTGTTTGCCTTGTTATTCTTTCCTTTTCAAGTACTCTTTTTCTGTGACTCAGTTGAATTCTGTTTAACAGCTATTTAAATAAAAATAAAAGCAGACAAAGAGAGAGCAACTAATGCAAAATTAAATTGTATTTAAAAGGTCTTCCTGTGAAGTACAACATTTTTTGCGCAGTTGAGTTTGTTTTCAGATTGAGCAAGTGGAAATCTTACGGGGGGGGGGGGAAACACATAAAAATCATTTCTAATTCTTCCTGTGACCGTGTTTTATTCAGTTCATACTGAAGACAGTGCCATTTGCAACACATATAGAAAAAGATGTGCCAGCAGTGTTTTGGTGAGGTCAGAGTGGCTGAGATGTTCTACTTAATTTAATTTTAAATCTGTAGAAAATACAACAATTTGACATTCTAGTACTTCATTTTGACTAAATAACCCCACAATACTTAAGGTATTCTGTGTTTTCAGAAAAGCTAGTAGATTTTTCATGCTTTTAGAGCATGCTGAACTGTACTGTTTATGGTTTGTTACCTCAGCAGTCCCTGTGTCTATGAGACATCATGAATTTTTCTCTGATAAATATCACTAACAAAGTTAAAATAAATTTCATAGGCTCCATGCAAAAGGCATGTATTTACCAGTTGCTGAAGACTTTCACTGTAAGTATAGACTGATGTTGCAAGCTATGATAATGCATAGAATATAGTAGGAATATTATTTCCTTCTTACTATTGTTTAGATGGATTTGTGATCTATGTTACAGTATTTATATTCCGTTTGTTGGCAAAAATGAATGCTGGCTATTGAGAAAGTCACTAACAGTTTTCAAATTCAATATTTGCAGACGTACTAGACGACAGGACATCCGAAATGGAGATCCCCTCACTCACTGCTCAGACCTGCAGCATCATGGTGAGTTGTGAGTATGGCTGAAGTACAGTACACTTCTATCTTATTTGCAAATTAAGCATGAGGAGAGTAGGAAGTGCATGAATTGTGTGTTGGTGAAAGTCTTGAACTTTTAGTACAGATGAATATAGAGAGATACATAATTACCTTACTTACTGCCATTGCAGTGAACCGTGGCAGAAAATAAAGAATATAATTCTTGTTTTTCCTCAGTTAACCAGGTAAAACATTTTATTTTCTCTGCTTCACATGTTATAATATCACACTATCAAGGTAGGTGTATTATGTCAGAAAAAATTCACATCACTTTAAGAACATCAGGAAGCATAAGAATGTTACTTCATAGTTTGAATGTGATGCAAAACAAGCACAAAAATTATCCGCCTGTGCTAAATATGAATAACCTTTGTTGTAGGTGCCACATAAACAACCCTTACCATCAGGAAGCTTGTTGCAATAGGCTTGCCCTCTGTGTTTTCAGTATGAGTTTTCTTTGACATCTTTTGCTTTTGTTGGTCATTTAATTTTCACATAATATATAGATAATATCTTTCCTTCTCAAATATCTTTCTGATAAACTTCATATGGTTACCAAAGTTGCTAAAATCTTCATAAGACATTGACTCAGAAAATGAAAAATGTCCATTTTGCCTGATGCATAGAGAACACTTAGGCAACACTTCCCTCTGCTGGAAGATTACTCATGTTTCTGCTATTTCTGTAATAACAGTTAATCCACTCACAGATTTCTGGGATGAGTAAAGCAGAGGTGACTGAACCTGGAGATACCTCAGAACCATGATGTCCTTCAAGTCCTTTTAATATCACCTATGATTAATTGCCCAGATTTGTACGTCTGTGTCAGCTATAATGTTTCAGTAATATTTTTATTAATCTTTCCTTTTAGTCACTTGCAGAGTATAGCTAAAATTACTTCAGCTTTTCTTTTTACTTCATAAAGCTCAAGCCAAGCTAATCATAGAGAAGGGCTTGGAACAGTGCATGATGAATGGACTGTGATGAGTATGTGACTGACACATTCTGAAAACTCAAGAATGCACAACTAGTTTAATTTTACTTTTTTTTGTGCAGACCAGTGTAGAAAGTTCACTTTTTCAGCTGCATGATATCTAGTAATACTTTTACAGTGTGACAATACCACTGTTGAGGGTGAGATATCATATTCAGTTCCCTGAAATGAAATTATACTGCATGTGGATTTTATTTGTGGAAGCAGCATGTCTTAGACATTTCCTTCACCTTCTTCCTGTCTCCAGCATAAAAACTACTCCTGAGGAGCTAGACTATCACAGGTCCTGAGTTATTTTCTTTAATGTTCTGTTCCTCTTGTTAGCTGTGCATTATATAACCTTAGATCTGTTCCTTATCTTCAGGTACAAAAAACAAAAACAAAAAATCAGAATGTTTTTTTTTTTTTTTTTTAATTTTCTCTTAGTAAACATATTTGTATGAAAATATATCCACTGTCCAAAATAAAGACAGTCATCTGGGGATTTTTATAATGACAAAAATCACAATAACTCAGTGTCAGAAAAATGCTTTTCTGTAGTATACCTGATCACAAGGAGATAATAAATCTTTGTTAAAATGGGCAAGGCAATGAAGTACAAGATATCACTTGAATATTGCACTTCGTGGTGTAATACAGAAGGAGTGATCAAAAGAAACAGTAAAAAATAAACATAAAAGAAAAACTGAGGTATTAAACTTAAAGGATGTACTGCCAAAATACTTAAGATTATTCTAGAATTATTTAGATTATTCTAGAATTAAAATTTCTCTGTTATTTCTAAGTTTTAAATCTATAATTATTTCCTAGATTTAGTTGACATTTTCCTATTGAAATGTTTACCATGCACTATACAGATAGTTACATGCCTCATAAACTCACTTTGTCAACTTAGACTAACTTTTTTTACTCAGTAATGACTATTATTTTACTGGACATCACATGTAGAATTGGATTTTCTATAGCCAAGAATAAGGTTCAGCTTCTCTACACATTCTTCTGCAGTAACCATCAGTTGATTTCCCATGTGAACCTCCAGAAATAAGAAAAAAGGACAATCTCTTAGTGTTTACCTTACTTACAAATACATTGCAGAAATTTACCTAGACCTGAGTCTGAAACAATCATGCCTTTAATAAGGTTTAGTTTGCTCTGTCAATTGTCCTTTTGTGTAAATGCGTAATAAATAGAAAAATATCAAATGATTACACAGCAGCAACAGAGGAAGCTGAGGATGCTTATCTGTACAGGTGTTTGTGTTTGAATTTAAAAGCATGATCACTTTGTTCTAGCCAAGGAACAAAGTAATTTTAATCATACTATAGTAGTGCTATCAATAATTTGTTGTTTTATTTTTGTTATTGTTGTCATCGATGGTGGTAGGTTTTTTTTAAACAATTTGTAAATGGAGAGGAACCTTAGATGAGTTATCTCTGAGGGACCTCAAGGAATCACCTTCAATTTCTCCATATAGTCACAGAATCACAGAATTGTAGTGATTGGAAGGGACCTCTAGAGATCATTGAGTCCAACCCCCCTGCCAAAGCAGCTCCCTAGCCCAGGTTGCACAGCACAACCACCTAGTCCAGGCAGATCTTGAACTTCTCCAGAAAGGGAGACTCCACCACCTCTCTGTGCAGCCAGTGCCAGTGCTCTCATCCCCCTTACTGTGAAGAAGTTCCCACACACATTTGTGCAGAACTTCCTATGCCTCAGTTTGTGGCCATTTCCCCTTGTCCTGTCACCACACACTGATGAGAAGAGTTCAGCCTTGTTCCTTTGCCTCCCACTCCTTATATATCTATACGTGTAGATCAGCTCCCCTCTAAGTCTTCTTTTCTCAAGTCAGGTGCATTTATCTGCAAAGCAATCTTGGCACAGGTACTTAGCTTTTCATACTTCTCTGGTTATGTCAGAAATTATGTATTTATCAGGGTAGTAAACTGATACTGCTATTGGGTTCATTTGGGAAATTACAGCTCTCAGACAGGACTTTGAGTTGAATTTCATAACCAACATTGTGACTTCTATAGTTTTCTAATTCTTCCAGCTGCTCTTTCAAACTTCCCACACTTTCATTTTTCTTCCTACTCTCTTGAGCTTCTCTCTCATTCCTAAAGCTGCTCTCTGATCCTGTGATTATGCCCTCTCTCTACTTTACTTTCTTACACTCCACATGCTTCCACATGCTCAGTGTTACATGAACTCTATAGTCATTTTTGGGCCTACCTTCAGCAGAAGGCAGCAGAAGGTAGGCCCTTGGTCAGAAATGGTCAACCTTTTATATCTCTTAAATCCTTCCTGTCTCACTGCATGGCTATCACTCATACTACATTTTCAGGAGCTGAGAACAAATTTAAAGGGGCCTACTGCCAACTTCTATGGTGATCTCAGGCTAGAGCATCGTGGACCGGAGTCAACTAACCACAAGTTGGTCAGAAATGGTCAACCACAAGTTGGACAAAATGGTCAGAGCACTTGCCTTCAAGCTAACTTCCACAAACACTATGACTAGCTTCTTAGATACCAAGGATATTCTAGGTATCTATTGTTTTTCTGAAGAAACATATTTATATACTTAAAATTACACTACTGCTTATATGCAGTGGGATCCTTACCTAAGAAAGGATCCTAGGCTAAGTAGATTTTCTATTGGCTGTCCTATATGCTTCAGCCCTGCATGTGCTTTCTTGTGGACCCCAGTTTAGATATCAAGCTGCTTCCTGTTGTCTGTATGAGAACCCTTGGCTTCCTTCTTACTCATGTGGATTCTATTCCTAAATAGAGGACTTAACTTGAAACAAAAGAGGCAGGACACCTAGGTCATGCTCTTGAATCTACACACCTGCGTTCTTACCCAATCATTTCCATTTGCAATCTTATCACTTCTATTGACATCAGTTAATCTCTTAATATTTTTCCTGTTTCTTTATTTTGCTGTCACAAATTTGCATGTGCTTCATCTCAGATCTTTCTACCTCACGTTCAGCTATGTTCCCTTCCGTCTATCTTGCCCCGTCCTTGATGCTTTACTTTCTAATTCATTTTCTGTTGCTTGCCATCTTCCTGGTTTGAAGTTGCACTGACATTCTTAAGCAGGGAGTGGTTTCTGAGAAACGTCATAAAAAATTACTTCAATTACTTGTCTATGTAGTACCTCATTTACTTGCTGGAAAGGCTGACAATCCAACAGAGGAAAGAAAGCTAACCCTTTCCCTTTTTGTTTAGTGTTTATAGGCCATTTGTTCCTTACTGAGAACTGTATAAGAACCAGTTAAGTGTTCTGTACCCTCTCCCTCCTCCTATCCTCTATTCAGGCTGCAAGTCATTATAGAATGACATGCAGTTACTGTATCAGCATAAACCAAGAGCAAGATTTTATTTTTACCTTATCGACCATTTTTACTAAACATGAACTGTATGATAAAGACACAGTGGAAGAAAACACACCTTGACAATGGACTTCTTGGAGAGGATTTTAATTAGACATCATTTCCCTGTTAAATTGTATCAAAAGAAGTTGCTTAAAGATTTCCAGTAGTGTAGGTCAAAAATGAGAAAATGGAAGAATAACAAATAAAGACAGAGACAGAAAAACCCTTAAGATCAGCACAGTGTAAAATAGTTTACCAACCCCTTCATCCCCCTCTACTCTTTAGGGTAATTGTACCATTGTCATTTAAGTTCACAACAGAGTTTTAAAGAGCAAAGGTGGAGTTGAAATATGATGCCTTACAGTCTGCAGTATTAGAGAAGAATCAAATGTCATATAAGTCCTATAGCTATGTGATATTTCCAGCAAGTTGATGAATATCTTGAAACGTTGTTACAAAAGGAAGTAATTTGTTTAACTCTCTTTTTCCCCTCCCAAATGCCTGGTTTATTAGCCTCATTACATTTCCATAAATTAAATCAGTATGAAAGGAAATGATTAATTGAAAATTGTTTCCTCAAAGACATTATTCCTGATCATTAACAACTTCAGCAAACTGTTATGCCATATAATCTAAACACATTGTAATACTTTTAAATAATCTAATGTTTTATTACTTTATAGCATTACAGTCACAGAGCCCAGGAGACATCATTACAGGCATTCTGCATCTACACCAATTTTTCTCACTGCTTACAGTTGGCTATTAAAAAATCTTATTGTGTCCTAGATATCTTCCTTGATGAATAATAATGAAGTTTGAGCACAATTTTATAATTAAATTAACTTCATATATTGAGATGATAGCAGCTGTTAGAGTTTAAAACAGAAAAATAAAAAGCTACCAGGGATCCTTACACAGATGGAGATAATGATGGAGATTTTCCAACAGCATGTTGATATGGAAAAGTTTGTCTTTTGAAGTTTTTTATCTTGAAAACCTTAAGGGATCCCAATTTGTAAATAAACAAATTCATTTGATAATTAAGATTTCTTTTCTATTTCTTGGTTATTCTAATTTATTTTTTTTTTTCTTTACAGATAACCCAAGTGGTCAGACCCTAGAGGAAAAGATTATCTACGGAGTAGAGAATAGCAGCACTTTTCTTGAGTGCAGTCCAAAATCTCAACGTGCCATAGTCTACTGGCAATTCCAGAAGCAAAATGATGACCACAAAGTTGAGGTATAGTAGAAAAAATTAAGAGATGTAACCAGTCTTTTACATGAAGACATACTTGAATCTCAGTCCTTTCCTGAATAATTACTATCTATTTTTCAGATTGAAAGTTGTTCTGGAATCTTGTAAACACTCCAAGAGGTTTTACAGATTTACATCGTAAGCTATTGATGCACTATTCCTGGTCATATTCCCTGAAGAAAAACACAAGAGTTTTCCATTAAAATATCTTAGATTTACTTGTGTTTCCTTTCTCAGATGATCCACGCTTGTTGAATTTAAATATTACCAAGACTTTAAAACTGATTCTGGATGAAACAAACAAACAAAAGAACAAACTACTTCTCTAATTCTTAATTTGCTTATTCCATTTGATTTTGTGAAAGGTGGTTCAACAGGAGCATTCCCTTTGCACTATGGGCTCTAAAACTGAACTGTAGATAATATAGAGTCAGAAAGAGGAATTGGGAAATGTAGTCAGCCCAAGGATATGAAAACTTATACACCTTTTTCATCAAAAGCAATATTCGTAGAGGCACAAATGTGGACTATCCCTACTTGCATTTCAATAAGCTGATCCTTTATTGTCCTTTTTCTCTTGTCACCAGCATTCTTACATTATTACCCAGGTTCCCAAGTCAACTTAGTGTCAAGATAGGTCACACATGTCTTAAGATAATAATCTACTCTGGTATGAAGAAAAATCAAGCTCGGAGACAAAAACTTGTGTGTTATATTACAGTTTTTGGAAATATACACAGACTAAACTCTTTCTTAAAACATGTACTAACTGCTTAGTTACATAAACAGATTTATATACTTTTGCTTATTACTTTATTAGCATAAATAGAAAATCATCTAGAATTTATTCTTAGTGGAGAGAGCAGCTAATGAATTTCATGCATTTTCTACCCACAGCTCCACATTGGTTAATAACAGGAAGTTATATTCCTATATGTCAGTTCATTCAGAAATATACAATATTTTGGAAATCTGCTTGTTGAATATTAAACATTTGAGATTTAATCCTTACCGTGCCTTTGTAAATTCTTCATTTATCCAGAATTCCTTTCCATGAATAAGTGCTTCTATTGTGAGGAACAACAGAATGAGAGGCCAGCTTTCCCACATACATATATATATGCTTAAGTAAAATATAATGGTAAATTTGGCCTCTATAATTAAGTCAAAGGAATCCATGCTGTGTCTGCTGATTAAGGGATTCCATTTTCTGTAATCTAAATAACAACTCCATCTAACAGAACTGCTATTAAAATTTATTGAGTAGCAGTTGGGCCAAATGAGTGAATTCTTCATACTCTACTTTTTTTACTAGACATGAATAGTTTGTATGAAGTATTAGATCCTTCTGTAACTACAGACTAAAAAGGAGGTTTCTATCATCCAAAAGTTTTTGGGACTTTTTTAGCCAAGTTTTACAAGCTGAAAGGAGCAATGCATAGATACTAGAATGATTAGAGGTTGACTGTGCAGGTATTTGAAGGATAACTATTGAAATTGCCATATTTTTCTGATACAGATAAAAGTGGATGATCGAATGATCCGGACAGAACAGGGCCTATTGCTACGAAGTCTTCAACGGAGAGACTCTGGTATTTATTTCTGTCATGCTGTGGAGCATGGCTTCATGCAAACTTTGCTCAAAGTGACCCTGGAAGTAATTGATACTGACCACTTGGAAGAGCTGCTCCATAAGGAAGAAGATGGTGATGCCTCCAAGACCAAGGATGCTACCAATAGCATGACTCCCAGTCAAAAGATCTGGTACAGAGACTTCATGCAGTTAATCAATCACCCTAATCTCAACACAATGGATGAATTCTGTGAGCAGGTTTGGAAAAGAGACCGCAAGCAGCGCCGGCAAAGGCCTGCCAATGCGCAGGTGAATACAAATAAGTGGAAGCACCTACAAGAGAATAAAAAAGGTAGGAACAGGAGGACCCATGAATTTGAGAGGGCACCACGGAGTGTCTGAGCTACATTACCTCTAGGAACCTCATCTAAGTAGAAACTTGTATAGACAGATAACTGGAAAAAAAAATGCAATATACGTGAACTTTTTCATGGCATTATGTGGATGTTTACAAGAGTTGAAAGCTCAAACAATTTCCACCAGGTTTAAATAAAATGTATTTCTAACTTTCCTAGTAAGTCCTTCGTCTCTGCTCTAAGACCGGAACGACCAGAGTTTCAAGGATGAATCACTCACCAGGACATAGCTTACTGATCAAAAAGTCCTTCAAGTGTTCAGCAGGCAGGTTTTGCTTTCTCTGTTGCCTGAGATGTAAATGAAATGCTGTATTTCATGCTGTCATCTTAAAGAAAAACAAAACCCACTTTTCATCATCAGCACTACCATTCCTAGACTTATGTATAAAACTGCATGAACTCATTAAGCTGATGAATGTCTAAACACGTGATTGGACACAAGGATTTGTTCTTGTTTTGTCTACCAGTTCTCCTGTTTATGAGTACTAGAAGAGGAAAAACAATGCTGAATGAGATTGTGGAAATCTGAACAACATAAACCATTCATCATCTGGAAGAACAAAAGAATGTGGAGTACACTGGCCTACTACTGATGACTTCTTTCAGCTTTGATCTAAGGATGTATTTTATTAAGACTATAATTTAAATATACCATGAAAAATATGCAGCAAACATTATCTCTTTTCTAAAATAGATTAGCCTCTTTGTCTTAGAAATATTGTACTTCCTAATTATTGGTTTAGAGGGAAAACAAAAAAACGATAACTTCCAACTATTGAGCTACTTTACTCTTTTCTTTGGAAAATCTTCCAGGGGAACTGGTCACAATGCAGTTAATCTCCTCCCCACTCTCCTAGTAATCTTTATGACATGTAACTTCAAATCAATTTAAAAACTAAGCTATTTTAACATGAAAGTCACTGTGTAGCATGGAAGTCTTCTGCATTCTTTTCTTTAAGTATGGTGTTTGAATTGACTCAACTTGTATAATACCTTGCTATAGACTGAACCAATGAAGAGGAGAGCATTGATTTTCGGTTGTATATTTTTTTTAATAATAATAAAAAAAGGTAAATAGCATTAAAATACCCTTTACTAATTATACACTTGCTTTCTTGGTTCGTAAATATTTGTGAATGCTAATATTTAAATGATGTGGCTAATAGACTGTCATATATCCTTGAACAAACCTCACATTCAGTTTAAAGTGCATGGTTCCCAATTCAGTGGAAGAATATCAGAGTACTGATTCCCATTTCATTCTTTCTGTGGGCCAGATCACCCATAGTGAAGAACTAGACCAAATGCATCTAAATGCACTAGGACAAAACCTCACAGCCAGCTCTCTGTTTTAAAATCTAAGGGATTGTTTTATCTGGGAGAGATGTCTGCTGCAGTAGTAAATTGGTGCATTTCAGCTTATAACTATTTTATACACTAACAAATAATTTGGTCCTGCACTTCTGTCTTATTATTATACAGGAGAGCAACAGGATGAAACAGACAATGCACTTACACCATAAGTGTCAGTTTAGGAATACAAGTAATAGATATATTCTCCTCAGCACAGATGTGCCTTTGGTCTCCAGTTCTACGGTGTCCAGTTCTTTTGAGGTCATCTTCCTCCAACCTCCCATATTTTATCTTAATAGTCACATCAGCAGTTTACAGGCTGGTTCAGCCCGGTTCCATGACGTATGGGGTGAGGGGACCTACAGACCTACTCCACGGGAAAGGGAAAAGGGAATAAGGGAAAGGGCAAGGAAGTGGGCCTAAAACAAAACAGTGGCAACGGTCTGAGGAGGAAAACTAATTTACTAAATAAGATATCGGAATGCAAAATAATATAATACAATATCATTGGAATTGAAGCTAATAAATCAAATAAAATGATTGAGAGAGTGTCTGAACAGCGAAGGGCTTGCTCTAACGCTGAAGGCAAGATGGCTAGGGAGCACCCACTGCTGGGATGATCCAAAAAGGGAAAAGAGATGTGTCTCGTGACACATGAACAGTTTTTACCTTTCCCTCTGAGCAGAAAACTGAAAAAATGCCAAGTAGAGCAAAGTCCTCTGCGTTATGTAGCTCTTCCTCCTTTCTGAGACAGGTATACCTGGAATACCTATATTGACAATCCACGGAACTGGAGCATTAAATCTTTAACTCCCAATGCACTACATGATGTTATGATGTGGAATACTAATAACAAAAATCATAAAACCATGACAAGTCAGTAAATGGCATAATTTCAAGTAGTGTCATTGTGGGGAAAATTACTAGAATAAAGTCCTTAGTTTGCTAAAGTAGCTTTTATATAAAAATGTGTCTGATATTGATGTCTGATCTGTTTTGCTGTTATTCACTCCAGATTATTTAATTTATCAATCACAACACTACTAGCCTTATTATATACAGTATAACACAACTGCTGTGACAACAGCTCTCACAATATGTCACAATCTCCTTGCCTCTCACTAAGTATATTATCCTTCTGATTAGTGAAACCTTAGCTTCTTGTTTTCATAAGAATCTGATTTTCAGTAAGGATCTTCTCACTTCAGTCTCCTCTGAATCTTTGGCAGGTGATGAACTTGGAATTTTTTTTAGCATTTAATTCTTTAGGGAAAAAAAAAAAAGTCATTGAATTGAGCAAGACAAGACTGTGAGACCACAGAAAGTATTTCAGAATTCAGTTCTGAAGCAACTTTAACTCTCTCCTACATTTACTCTATCTGCAGTGATCATTTATTTTCACTCCTATGAACAATAGTATGGTGTCAAATTCCATTGTTTTTGTGATGTGCTGAATAGGGATATATCAAAACATAGGTTCAAATACATTCTTTCCTGTATAGAAGTATTAATTTTCTGCTCAACCTATGATTAGTTTGTGAGCACTGTTGTCAGCTGAAGTATTTATTTGTGATCACAGAACCCTCTTTAGCCTTTTGTGTGGGACTGTTGTGTATCATTGAATCATTAGAATCCTGGTCAATACAAAAGGGAATAATTTTAAAACTAACCTCACAGAATACTGTGGGAAAAATACAGGCTGATTTCAACAGAACATAAATGAATTATTTTACTTTCTTACATCTTAATGATATTGTTATCTTTTTTTCTGTACTGTACTCATTTTTATAGCAACTAACTGTCAAAAAATATCAAACCCACACCAACCTCTTCCACTACTCTTTCAGAAAAAAGCAGATGAAGTAAAGTCTGGATTCTTAGATATGGGTTTTGTTTGTTTGTTTGTTTGTATCGAAAAAATGAAAGATAATTAATAGGAACAAAATTACAAAAACTCTGATGTTTTTACCATGACCTGACAATCTAATTGGATAACAGATATCTTTGTATGTCTTACTAACTTCAGTCCACTTCTCACTGACATGAGTAGCTGTCTTGCTTATGTCTTTGTATTCAATCATATAAATAAGAAGGCAGATAATTAAACCAGCAGTGGAAGTGGTTGATTTTCCTGTTCATATTATGTTCGAGTTAACATTTAATACTGATGTGAAATGAACTTTGTTTTCCAAAGATCATAGGCCTTAATAAATTCATGAATAGAAATATGCCCTGCAGCTTCATTAAAGCTCATACTCTCATTTCTGTCGTTATTTTTTTAACACATCATAAGAATTGAAAATAAAGGTAAAATAATTGCTTCTGTAAATCATCAGGAAAATTCACTAAACCTATAGACTTTAGAAAAAGTAAGAAGTTGTGTTTATGTGGGAGTGAAATAAAGGATTTCATTTACAACCATAAAACTTGAGGTTTTTTTCAAGATATATGTTTGAAAGGAACAAAAATACGTCAAATCTTATTCATCTACACTTTGCACTTGCATGATCACTGAAGACGGAAATTTGTTCAATGACTCCTAAAAACTGTATGATTATGTTTAGCTATAACATTAAACTGAGAAAATGTGCATCTTTGCAGAACAGAACTAAATCTTCACGGCCCAATAAAGTCACAATGTAAAAAAGAATTAAGTTAAATGCATGTGAATGCGCATTTACTGATCCTTTTTATGTATTATTTAGTGAATATCAATGGTATGTGTTTAATAGTTCAGTTTTTGCTACCTACACATTAGCCAAAAGAGGTGTAAATATTTTTGACTAGATAAGGAGGTACAGTGTAAAGTACTGTTATCTAGAACTACTCCATTTCAGTGTGTTCAGCATAATACTAAAATGCAAGATTTTGCCACACAGGTGATAAGGTGGTTTATTTGCTATATCAGTGCCAAAGTAATGTGCTTATTCTTTAAGCACATTCCTCACTGGATAGTAAATAATTCTTCTTCAGTATATATCACTTCAATTCAGATGGGAACTAGAAAACTGGAGAGAAAAATGTAATTAAACTGCTGCTGTAAATTATTTCTTTTAGCATGTATTCAGTTGTTAAATAAACATTTCTTCCAAATATTTGAAGTTCACTGTCTTGACTGTTTACATGGAAATGTGCCCTGTAACCTTCATGTGCATGTGGAGTGCATTGTTGCCAATATAACACTATCAGTGTATATAAGCTCTGTTTACTAGGCCAGAAAGGCTGCTATTTTTATTAATGGTGTTTATTGTTTACTTTTGAAGAGTACAAATTAGTAGTGTCTAAAATGAAAAGTTCAAAGTTGCCTTCAGCCCATCTTTTGGCAAAACCTCATGGATTTGTGCAGTTAAAGTTCTGCATGCCCACATTGCTTTATTCTGCCCATGAACAAAACTGTCAGCCTGGCTGTGCCACTCTTAATGGTTTTGTATGACTATGCTGCTTCCTTTTGGAAGCTGGCTTTCATAGATATCAAGTAGAATAAATCATCTGTTATTCACATATCCTTGTATTAGGCAAATTTATAAGCTGTTCAGAAGGGCCTGTTTATTGCAGAAGAGTTGGAATAAATGACCTTTAAAGGTTCCTTACAACTCTAAGAACTCTATGATTCTATGAACATACCAGACCAGTCATTTGAGGCAGCAATTCTTAGCATGCAATATAGGCACTGATATCATACTGGTTGCTAAAATAGAAGAATTATCAACAAAATGTAAACATGAGGGAAATTTTACTCCATACTACAATATGCTGCTACAGTGCTTACTGTCTGTGAACTGTAGCTTGGCATTTTTAGGTAAATAGGCTCATCTTTGACTATCTGCAGTTATTTCTCTTCCAAACGTGTGTATCTCTGTTTTCTGAAATAACCAATAAGTAACTAACAGTTCATCTCTGATTTAGTTTTGTTGACCTTATTTTATTGATTCAAAAAGCAGAAAAAAACCTACATAAATATACACCTAAACTATTTCTAATAATTAATGTGCATGAAATCATAACCTATCTTTTTTGAGCAAAGAAGACCTCATGACAAATAGAAGTTATGCCTTCATGCAGAATGCAAGCTTGCCGTGTCTACCAATACACTAACACATACCACTGAGCTGCATCTAAGGCACACCAAACTGGTATTGAAGCATGAGTCCTGCTTTGGAAAAATATCCAATGCCTTTTTTTACCACTGCATCTTACAGAATTGTGTAAATTAAATCTGATTGTCTGTCCTGTAAACAAAACTTGCCTTCACATTTCTCAGAATGGGGTATTTGTGAAGCCTGCAAAACTTGTATGCCTCATGCAGAAGTATTGTACTCATTGCAGTGAGGGTTTCAAGCTCATCTTTTTTTGTGAGTGTGTTAGAATGAATTAGGAGTATTTATGCAGAGGTAAATAGAGATGCATATTTCTGTATGGTGACACAATAAAGTAGTCATGGTAATTCTGCTAGATATTCCAGTGCATCCCATAAATATAAGTATGCATTTTAAATTCTCATCTATTTCTGTAGCTGGAGGCAGGAGAGGAAAAAAGCAGACAAAAGAACTGCAGACATTTCAGCTATGTTTTGCAATGACCATTCCCTCGGGCCCGTCAGTCTCACATGTCAACTTTTTTCTTGGTTTGCAGAACTATACAGAAAAATTCATTCCTATAAACTCTGCTTTCACTGAATAATGCCACATTGAATAGCTCAATAAACCAGAACAAACAGACAGACTGTGAAAGTTCCTCTGAAGAAGGCTTAACTTTCCTCTTCTGTTTGTTATTTTACCATTACAGTAAGGCCATGGGTTCTCATTTTGTTAGTCTTTTGTGAGCACTTCTATTATAAAGCCCTATTTTTGAGGCTTTATAAATTTGTCTAAGTCAATTCACTACAGACTAAAAGTTTTAAATACTAGCTTTTAATTCAGACATGGTTTTACAGAAGAAAATTGTTAAACTGTGATTAGTTCCATTTCGAAAATGTGAAAAAAAAAAAAAAAAAAAAAAAGATTACAATTTTAGTTATATCTGTTGGTTGCTTTGGAGATCTCACTGCAAAAAAAACAGGGAGCTGAATAAAGGTTGGTGAGCATAACAAAAGGTTCTCACCTCACTGGGCTTTGAATTTGTTTTTAAAACATCTGCATACTTTTCAGAAATCCTAAATCAAACAACTGCTTAAGCACATTTTTCCATGCTCATGAATGACTTAGGGATACAATGCTGTTCATACCGTGATATCTGTAGTCATAGTTTCATGTAACTCACTTCATGTCAGTCAGTAAAATCTGATTTTTAATTTCTAGTCTATGTAAACTCAACTCTAGCCCCTGTCTAATAGCTGTTTGGCTTACACTATAGAAGAAAAAAATTTCTTGCTCTGTTTTTCATACTACGTAGTCACGGAAAAAGAATCTTTTGTTTTGAATAATTGAAATTTAAAAGATACAGCTGACTTAGGTCTGTTAGAACACTGTAGAATTCTCACTGTGTTTTCCTTTTTTAATGCAACTGTATACAAACACCATTCTTACAAACATTCCAAATAGCCCAATTGATTTTTTTTGTCTTTAATGCTAACCAGCACTCAACCACCCAAATAAACAAAGCTGTGTTCCATCACCTTTTTTTATTGACTGTAATTGGTCAAATGTTCAGGGTACTGAAAGGTATCTTTCAATTCCTGAGCTATTCACTGTGGTTCAAAATGTTACATATGAAAACTGAACAGTTAAATACTAGTGTAAAGCAATTAAATATAACAAGACTTCAAACAATGATAAATATTTAACATACTATACATTTCTGTTATCTTCACTAGATAGAGGGGCTGAATGTAGAAGTACTAAACTATTTATAGTTAAGTCCACTGTCACATGTCAAAACAGCAGACACAATGCTGTTAAAAAGAAAAATCTTATTTGGACAGAGTGGAATATGTGCATGCTCAGCAAATAATGGTCATTCATCACCTAAAAATTCTCCAGTTCAATATTCATTGTGATTTGACAATGTTCGTAATTGTTCGCACTGTTGCCTATTAGAAAACTTTCTGTAAATATTAGTAACTGGTGTTAACCCTAAATACTTTTTTGTAATTTCTGCATCTATAAGAAATTAAAACTCCACAGATACTCCCAGGTGTGATGCTTTCAGGAATTACATAGATAGAGCAAATTCTCAGCTACAGTACACACTTTTTTGACATAATCACCACCATTACCCAGTTTGTGTAGATAATCTGATCGAGATGCTCATCATTTCATGGTGTGACAGCTATGAATGGCCACATGGGCATCTAGACTGTGGCTTGTCTCCCACATAGTTGCTGCCACTGATGAAATGCACCACCCACTGCCTCACTATGCTCACTCCATTTTTTATTCTCCACAAACATTCAGTAATTGTCTATGAATATCAATGGATGCAAGTTTTTCTGCATGGAAGTATTCAGTTACACACTTTTGCTTCATACTCACTTCCTTGTCAGATGCCATTTTACAAGATTGCTCTTCTGCTGATATCAGATGTATCAGTTGTACAATAACAAAATGTAATGGAATATTGGAGGGGAGGTTCAACCTCTACTGCCATTGCACCAACATCTGCCTCTGATGTTATGGGTCAACATAATAAAATAGGAGGCATTACTTTTGGAGCATCCCTCATAATATCTGTATATTTTTAACATGGAGAACATTAAAAAAAATCATTTTAATATTCATACAAAAGAAGATCACAAACTAATAGTCTCTATTTGTTATAATATAGTTTTATGATCAAATACAGAGGTCTAAACACATTATTCAGTCACTAGAATAAAAATCACTTCTATCGCAAATGTTGAAAATTTCTGTTTCTTACCAGCTAAAAGCATGACCCACTAAGAAGTAAATGTTCATTAGGGACATAAAGTGGTCTACATAAGTGTTAAATATTCATGCTCGGACTAGTTGGGCTAGTTAGATTTATACTGTAGCATTAGCACATGTACCACAAGGAAGTAATGAACTCAAGGAATAATTACAAATTCTCTCAAGGCAAGTCAGTCCTATTATTCTCCCCCTACACTGCCTTCTGGAATTTGAACTGAATTTACCAGTGCCAAGAAACCATATCCCTAATGTATTACCTAATACTTCAGTGACACGTAACTGGTAGAAAAACCTGCTATAGTATAGCTTTATTACTTTCCAAAACTGCACATTTGAAACATTTATCCAAGTCAACACAATCATATTAAAATGACAAGGCAAAAATTTAAGAAGGGTGAAAAATAAGACCCAGGGAACTACTGATCTGTCAGTCTCACCTATGTGTTGGGAAAGATCACAGAGCAGGTCTTTCTGGAAGCTATGCTAAGGCACATGAGAAGCAGGGAGGTGATACAGGAGAACCAGCATGGCTTCACAAAGGGCAAATCCTACTTGACCTCCTACAGTGAAATTCTATTATGGTATAACAGCATCAATGGACAAGGGAAGAGCCACTAATGTCATCTATCTGGACTTCAGTAAGACCAGTACCCCACAACATCCTTCTCTCCAAATTGGAAAGATACAGATTTGATGAATGGGCTGTACAATGGACAAACAACTGACTGCTGGATTGAATCCAAAAAGGACAGGCTGAGAGAGCTGGGGCTGTTCAGTCTGGAGAAGAGAAGGCTCCAGGATGATCTGGTAGTGGACTTCCAGTAATTGAACAGATGTGAAAGAAAGGGACAGACTCTTTAGCAGGGTCTGTGGTGATTGGACAAGGAGAAGTGATTTTAAACTTAAAGAGAGTAGATTTAGGATGGATATTAAGGAAGAAGTTTTTTTTACGGTGAGAGTGATGAGGCACTAGAACAGGTTGCCCATGTATGCGATGGAAACCCTGTCCCTGGAGACATTCAAGGCCAAGCTGGACCAGGCTCTAAGCAACCTCTTTAGTTGTAAGTGTTCCTGTTCATTGCAGGGGAGCTGTACTAGATGACCTTTAACTGTCCTTTCCTACTTTAAGGCTTCTATGATGCAGTAAAATTATGTAACATTTTCACAATGCATCTAAGGCGTGATTATAATTATTGCTAATCTATTGTCTCAGTGTTCTGTTTGAAAGGGATACACACAAACATTGATCTGGATCATTTTAGTATTACAGGCCTAATAGAGACATAAAAATAAAGGAAAAAATGATTGGAAATGAATGAAATGTGTTTCCATTGTAAGCACTGGAAATTCTACCATCTACTCTAATGAAACAGAATCAAGTCAGGATTTACATTTCCTACCATGAGTAGTTAAAATACATCAGTTTCCAGGGTGCTGGAAATCCAGAAAAATTTACGCCCTGTGTGGAAACATATCTTGGGAGAGGCCGGGTAACATGGGTTTAAAGAAAAAGGGCATTACGTATCTAGTTCCATGAAGTTGTTATACACATGACATTGCGTCAACATATCACATAGCCTTGATTTTGCATTTGACTTTTTGGTATTTGAGCAACAAATGCTGATGTGATTACATTATTTGATTTACATGTGAGTTTAGACTTTCTTTCTACATCTGGAATTATGTATCAATCTATTGTCACTTTGAAAAGTGACTGACAACATCTTTTAGCACCAGATGATGACTTCCCAGATTTCTGTTGTAGATCTTGATGTTTGAAACAAACTTGCTGAAGAAAACTAAATAAAACTGTCAATTTTTCATTTAAACTGCTGTAGGTAGTATGAACTTCTGGTATTAAAAAAGAGGATATTTTCATATAATAAAAAGAACTCAGTCTAAATTATAAGCCAACTATTTTGAGTCTGGGTTTTCTTTTTTCTGCACACTTCCTGAAATTGTTTTATAAAAATAAATTAATATAGAAAACTGGCCTACAAAATTGATATGTGTCGCTCAATACCATATTTCAGACGAAAGAAAATACTGACTGCTTCAGAGGAAGGTGTAAACATTTCTTCGGTCAACAGTAATGAGATAACCTGCTTACAGAGCAACTTTGTTCCATGTATTCATTACTTAGAAGATACTCATGTACTAATTGTTCAGAAGCAAATTTATTTCTCTTTTCTTCAGGAACAAGTAAAGTTATGTATTCTGAAAGCATTTGGGAACACTTGTGCAATTATAGGCAAACATAATCATGATAGTGTTTTGGGGGGCTGCAATACTTTTGAGCTTGCAGCTCATCACCAAGGTACTGTAAAACAGATTCCTTATTATTCACTGAATAACCTCATATATAAAATGGAAAAATTCCATTTTGAAGTGTCTTTATTTATCTGTTTCATCTTCTGCTCATGGTTTCTTGCTGGCACAAATATAAAAGAGATTCTAGTGAATACTGGCAAAAGAAAATAGCAAGCACTGGGGAAAAAGCAGAACTGAAATGGAGTATGTAAGGAAAGCATTAGTCATGGGTTGGAGGTGCCACACATTGAAAGAAATCAGGCAGCTGAATATTGTCCTCAGAAAGGAAATCTAGAATATAGATTTCACAAGTATATTTAGAAGATGCAGTACAAATGCTTTGCTTTCAAATCTTAAGCTTAAAGCCAAAGGAGAGGGGAGGAAAGAGTATCTGGAATATACAGGGGAGTGAAGTTCAGTCAGAGACCGCTGTAGTGTTTCATTAATCATCAGACCTGCAGTAAAAGTGAAAAAGCACCTCCAGATCTAATTCTGCTTTGAGATGATACACATCTTTCTTAAAACTGAAAAGTTTCTTCACATCTCAGAATTAAAAACTTCCCACTCTTCACAAACTGTACTTAAAACTTACCCAAATCCTTTTCCATCAGGGTCAAAATTTTATGATCTATTTTGTGTTTGTTTTCAGTTACCATTTTTGCTCTTCCACAGCTTCTGTTTTCCAAGAGGTGAGTTTTCCCAAATTCGATATGAAAGAATCCATTTTTGCTATGTACAGCTGACAAGGGGTCAGAAAATTACTGCTGCCATAAGAATTCTTGTTTTCTTATGAAACTGTCATTTTACAGGCCCAATAATTTTATTATATTCTAGTGACCTCTAAGATTCTTAGGTAGAGGTGTCTTTTTTTGACTCTCAAAGAACAGGACTCGTTATCCTTTAGGGACACCTAGTCTCCTAAATCTCTTAGATACTTTCGAAAATAAATTGAAGAACAAGTAATCATTAATTTTTCATAACTTAAGAGCATGTCTTCACAAGTATGATGGGTCAGACCAGAAGTCCATCTTCCCATTCTGTAACACTTGACTAAATCAATTTGTATATAAATCTATAACAAAGAAAAAAACAATGATAGTGATAATTTATCAGAATAATCATCTCCTACCTTGAAACAGTATGCAGCCCAGGAATCTCCTGGTCCAGAAATGGGTTCTGTGCAACTCTACCGGTACAGTCCTCAGTGGATTTCTCTTCCATGAACTTTTCCAACCTTTATGAAAATACTTACCACCTACACTATCTTTTTGGTACATCATTTCACATCTTTAACCTACTGTGTAAAGTTGGAAGGGACTCACAAGAATCACTGATCTTATAAATTGGAAAAAAATCTATATGAGTTTTAAAGATGAAAAAGTCAGTGGTCACTCGAGAGATATTTAAATGTAGTACTTATTATTTACTGGTGTATATTGTGAAGGTGGAAAAAAGTCTTGTGTATTACCATGTTTAATTATATTATTCACAAACAAGAAAATGACCTGTACAAAAAGTGTGATTGCAACTGAAGGCAAGGAGCAGATCAATATGGTAGTCAGCTGGAAAGAAGCACCAGACAGTAGTGAGATACTAGTCTAACAAGGAACTGTTCTAGCACAACAGCTAACTGATTGCCAAGTACAGTCACAATAAAGGAGAAAAATGAGAAAGGCATTTTATCTGAAGACTCTGTGAGAAAACTGATTGCCCAGCTGAACTCAGAACAATGCAAAAAATAGCAGTATACTTCTATCATTATCCATTTTATTTTCGTCAGCATCTAGGGAAACTAATTATGGTGACATCTGTGATAAATCATCATTAATAATAATACTGATTATCCTTTGCTTCTGATTAGTCATATGAGGAATAACTAAAAAGAGAAATAAACCAGATTCCACATGTGTATCACAGTCTAGTGTCTTGATAAATCACTGTAAGTGCTCTTTAAAAACAAATCAATTCAATATATCACAAAAAACTATATTGATAAAAGAAAAAATTTCGCTTCTACAAACACTACTTGCATCCACTGAAGAATCAGGATCATTTTATGCTGCTTGTAATATGCATTATGCTTCCCACTTAAGGAACTTTCAAAATAATTTCAGGACTTCTTTGTTTAGTGTGCAAACTTCTGTGTCAACCAAAGTGAGCATGTAGGTTGGAGTAGATGTCAGTGTATATATGTGAACATTTAGAACATTGCCCACAGTTCTGACTTCAACTTCAGAGTAGAATGCTGGATGACTGAAAGAGGAAAGACATCTGTATACATTTGAAACTTCAATGACTATTTATCTTGGCATTTGTTCGTAACTACTAGATTGAAAGTTAGATTAAAACCATTAGATTAAATTGAAGGATTCAATCTTCATCAAATATTAACCTTTCTAATGCACTGTAGAAACAGCCAAAGAGTCTTCAATACTTAATTAAAAACTTGTATGTTTATTCTACTCATTTTACGAGTGTTTTTTCTTTTTGTGGGCTACTTTGGATATCACAATAAATGGTACAGCTCTGTGTAGGGAAAGAATCATCCACTGAAATAACTTCTTTAACCACCTGGATTTCTTTTAGAGATATTTTTATGTTAATCAAACTTTGGGGGTTAGAATTATCACAGTCTTAATGCAAACGTAGCTAATTTTTTATTAGTCTAAGCAATCTTTACAATATTTCAGGCATGCACTCAGAATGTGATTTGATCTATACAGGCACTGAGATACCTTAAATTGTCACATCCTCATTAGCATTTTTTTTTTTTTTTTACAATATGTGTAGGAAATAGTGCTCTTCCTGCTTCACAGCTGTGAACTTAGCCCAAGGACAAAAAGAGCCGCTCAGTGATATTACCTGAATGCCTCAGTCAGAGAAGTCTAAATCCACAAGGCTATCCACCCTTCCTAAATAAATGGATTTGCATTATGCATTTCTACATGCCTTATCTTTTTACTATCCCAGAATTATTTGAAAAATATATGACATATATTAAATAACTCAAGTTTCATACCACAATTTCTGTCTGATATGAAACATTTTTTTGGGGTATATAATTGTAAAAACATTTCAATCTTTTTTTCATATTCTCCCTCATTTTAAAACATATCTTGTTTCAGGGTTGATATGTACTATGACTTCAAGCCAGCTCTGTATAAGCTGCATGGTATCTTTCAAACATAGGAAATATATTTGATCAGCTATCTGGAAAACACTATTTTTCCATATGGGCTAGTTTTCACACAGGGAGTTTTGTATTTCTACAGAGAACATAATATACTCAGACAAATATAATAGGTAAGGAGTTGCAAACCACTGAGTGGGAGAAGCAGGTGTCCAACTGGATTTTCACATAGAAAGGTCTTAAAGGTCACCGATGGTGATGAGGTCTGAAAGATTCCCAAATCCTCCTAAAACTTTTCCTTCCTTTCCCAATACACTAATCTCCTGCTGCTCTTGATAATCCACTGACTCAGAAAGTAAGACGTGTTTTATTTTCTTTTGCTTATCAGAAGTAGATTAAATGACAATTTACTGAATTACCATTTTTTAAGACAAAACGAATATTCACAAAGTTCTTCACCCAGTAGAATAACTTCGCATTGATGTGTCAATATTTGTCTTTCTAATGTTAGACTAGAATCTCTGGGGGCAAAAAAAATACAGTACTAGTAAAATTTACAGCCAAGTATGGCTTTTCCCGTTCTCCTAAAGTGGGAGTGCAGACAATTTGATATTCTTGTCCAGCAGAGAACTGAGTGATATCAACCCTTTATAAAGGGAATATTTGATGGTTACTTCCTTCTGCTTTACATTTCCCATAGTGTTGGCTTCCATCCAGATGAGTTAGTTGATCTTTGTCTTTATTGTTTCTTACTCTTCTTTCTGTTTCTATGATTTAGTTTTGATTATGATTCGTAAGGATTTCCTTGGTGTTTTCATCCATTTGGACTTCTCTTTGTAAATTATCCTTCATTCTCTGATGTTCCCAGTTCCTTTCAATTAAATATTGTTTCCACAAAAAAGAAAAAAAGACATTGCAGGGAATGAGTGAAAAGATGATAAAATAATGTAAAGTTTTTGGTTGAAAATGATTTTTAAGTTCACCTAGTTCCAATCCACTGCCATGGGCAGGATTACCACCCGCCAGCTCAGGCTGCCCAAGGCCCCATCTAACGTGGCCTTGGATATACCTCCAGGAATGGGGCATCAACAGCTTCTCTGGGAAACTGTTCCACTCCCTCACCATCTTCTAACAGAAGGATTTTTTCTTATATCTGATCTAAATCTACCCTCTTTAAGTTTTAAAACATTATCCTTTGTTCTATCAATATGCTGCCTGATAGACCTTTCCAGCTTTGTTGTAAGCCTTCTTATAGGCACAGGAAATCAGCAATGAGGTTTCCCAGAAGCCTTCTCTTCTCCAGGCTGAACCACCCCAGCTTCCTCAACCTTTCTTTGTGGGAGAGGTGCTCCAGAAGTTTGAGCATCCTCTGATCTCATTCCAACAGATCTACGTACTTCTCATGTTTGGGGCCCCAGTGCTGCAGTACTCCATGTGAGGTCTCATGACAGTGGTGCAGAGGAGAAGAATCACCTCCTTTGCCTGGCTGACCAGGCTTCTTTTTATGCAGTCCAGAATATTGTTAGCAAGTGCTCAGTATTGCCTCACATTGAGTACTTCATCAACCAGTACCCCTTGAGCCCTTCTCAAGGCTCTTCTGAATTCATTCTCTGCCTGCTCTTCATTTGTGCTCAGAATTGTTCTAAGCCAGGTACAGGACCTTGAATTTTGTTGAACTTCATGAGGTTTGCATGGGTTGAACTCTCAAGTCTGTTAAAGTCCCTCTGGATGATGTACCTTCCCTCCAGTGTGCTGAAGGCATCAAACAGCTTGACACCATTCATAAACTTGAGGAGGGTGCACTCGGTCCCATTCCTTATGTCCCTGGCAAGGATAAATAGCATCAGTCCCAATACAGGTCCCTAAGGAAGATCACTTATCACTGGAAGATCCTGAAAAAAAAAAAAAAAAAAAGCAAACACAATAACAACAATGAACCAAAGAATAACCTTTTTTGATCGTTTTACTACGATCATTTCTCTATCTTAATGTAGCAGACCAGGAGTAACTTGTGAAGATTAATTTATACTGAAGTTATACTGTTAGTCAAGCATTTTTCTTTGGGTACATAAAGTTAATATATCAAGAACACTAAACAGAAGCACAGAGGTTTTCAGTCTGCCCCCTCAATTAGCAGTACAGCCATTTGACAGGCTTTGTTTTATTTCAGAGTTAGCCTTTGGCAAATCTACATATGGCTTTTTTTTGTGCTTTTTTTTTGTTTTTTTTTTTTTTAAAAGTAAGAAAGTAAGTAAGTAAATAAATAAATAAATAGAATAAAAGGCTAACATAAACTGTGGAATAACAGTGAATATATTATCTCACATTTAACAAGATAGCCCACACCCTTCCAGAAGTATTGCTCTTTTGAAAATAAGATGAGAAGATAACCACAACTAAAGTCAAATTCAGTGTGAGAAATCATAAGTGGGTACAATGTTGAGGAAGAGAGAACAGGTCCAAGATATAAGAAACAGCAAGACACTGCAGTAAATATCTCATGCGTTCGCTGAATATGCATATAACTAACATTGTGTCTGTTTTTAAGATGTTCTGCTATTAAGCAGATCTAAAAGGCTAAGAATGAAAGTACAACATCAGGTTCAAAACCACTTTCTGCCTCAAAACAGGAAAGAGCCAAAGTTGAAGAGACTGGCAACTAGATCCCAGTGAGTGAGGAAGCTTAGCTGATGGGAGTTTTTGTGTTGGCAGGACTCAAGACAGATGTGCAAGAAACCACTTTCTTTCTCAGAATAGTTACTCACTTTCACTTTTTGCTTCAAGATAAGTATAGTAACTTACTATCATTTACAATAACTATAAATTACAGGGTACACTTGAAAAGTGAAAACTATCATAAATTCCACACCATAGAGGTACTTGATGCTGCCCCAAATGATGATATTTTAACTACATCTTATGTTTTTAAGTATGATTTTTTGAAGTTTGTGTGTTTATGAGGAAGAATCAGGGAAAAAAAAAAAAAGAGTATAAGAAATCAAATAAGAAAAAAGTGCTTAAATATTTAGAATGCAACTCTGGGAAATGTTATGAGAAACCCTAAGTAGTTTCATTGCTGTCTGGAAAGAAGTTCAGTTTTTAAATGAAATTGTCGACTTTTTTTTTTTTTCATGTAACTCCTGTTCTTTTGAGGAAAACAAATCTTTGAAATTTTCATTTTTTATTTTTTATAAATAATAGTAATAACATTGAAAAAAGACTAAGAAAAAGTACAACATTCTACCTCTTTCAAAATTTTCCTCCACACAGAAAATATGCACAAGTCCTACATTTGCTTAAATACTTGAAGGGATAACAGAGTAATGATTTGGAGTATGTTGGTCACTATGGCTACATTTACAGAACAGAATAAATATGCTGATTGTATTAATGTTGGGTGACCTCGGGGAATGAGGAACACCATGGTACCTGCCACACAGATGAGCTCTCTTCTCTCAAAATCCAAATTTTCTATTGGGAAAAACACCTTCTATTCCCCAGCCCATTCCTGTAGATATAGAGTGCAATAGTTGACATGGGCCAGAACCATAAGAGGTCATACATTAGCAACTAGGCAGAAGTGTGTAATGTATCTAAGCCCCAACTTTCAATCACTTCTTATGAGCCCCATGAGTCCTAGGCTCTTGAAGTGAAAAGCTCTAGGTGGCTATCCTATCCTGTTTGGCTCAACAGAATGAGAGCAAATAAGACAATGCCTCCTCTATTTTGTAAGCAGATATTTGAACCCTTTCAATAGAGACAAAGCTATGAAATTCGACTTTGAAATGTTCTCCACTCGAGTATTCCAATTTGAAAGCATGTACAAAAAAGAAAATAACAAACAAAATTTGACCTATGTTTGAAAAAGAGAACTGAAGTATGAACACTGATTCTAGTCAAGTATCCATCAAGTCTCCTTCATAAGTTCTAAGCACAGCAAAGTTGACTCAGAAACTTTGAATCAGCATCTCTTCACAGAATGGAAATTCTTATATTCTACAAGATATCCATTGTAAACGTATTTTATTATGTGAGTAAGAAAAACAGGACCAAAAGTTACAACTGCTTCTAATAAAGTCTATCTTACAAATAACTTCTTACCTAGCTATGTGTCCATTGTAGACATCATAATTCCACAGGCTGAGTACACTTCTTGCTGATGTTGCACATATTCAAGAGCACTGTAATTCTTTCTGTAACTATTTTTATATTTTGTTATTATATAACTATTTTAAATAGGTTTGCTATAAAGCAATACCAGATAAGGTCTACTGAATTTTTTGCCTTAGGAAGGCTACGGAGTGGACAATAGGATTCTCTCTTCAAATACACTGTTGACAATGTCTGTCAACAAAGACATTAAGAATATGGACATCTTTCACCAAGTGCAATAGGAAAATGCCTAAAACAGAGACAGTGACTCAGACTTCCTTTGGCACTTCTACTACACCTTACTTTCTGATGTGAAATATATGGAAGGAAGTTGGTATGTATTTAAGTATGGTTCAGTAGATGGTTGCAGCTCTCTGAGGATGCATTTCAGATGTCATAATTGCTCTCTAAGATGTGCATTTTTGTACTTCACTAATGCAGAGTTAGCCTCCAGGGTGGTTTGCATTCAGATTGCACTGATAAAGCAAGAAAGGACTGTTTGCTCTCATTTTCAGCTGTGCAGTTTTGTAGCAAGTTGTTGTAGGGGATTTTATCAGCTGATTGTGTTTTCTGTTGAGGCTCCCTCTGGAGCAACAGAGGTGATAGCTGCATATTCTACAAGCAGATCCAAAGCTCTTGAGAGGCAGACATCTGGTAGGGTTTGAATTTTTGAATGTTACATTAGCAGTAGAGCTTGTTATTTTGCCACGTGCAAAACAAATGCACAGGAACAAGAAAATCAGTAAGTATCACAGAAATATGCAGTATGATTTGGGTCGAAGCATTCAGATCTTGACATCTTAATAAAATATGTGTAAAAGAAAATATTCTTCTCACTGTGGCTTTAGGCATTTAATTTAGGTGAGCAAATGATACCCTAGGCACTTTTCTCCACTCAGCAGAGCTCCCTGTCACCAGTTCACCAATTCAAACACCTCATCTATATGGTTCAGCTGAAATGGTGTGAATTCTTCACTCTGTCTCAGCTCTGTTTAAGAACTATTATGTATAGGATGAGGAATATTCTTTTAAAATTGCAGTGGCTCTTTCCAAGTGATAAACATTTTTATTACAGACTGAAGTGGGGGATGAATATGCTTGTGTAGGCACACACACAATTTTGTAGAAAGATTATTCTACTGTGAACTGTGCTCCTGTGCCAAGGGGCTGCTTTAAATTAGGACAGTATGTATGCAATAATTTCTTAACCACACTGATGCTCATTTGCCTGCATGCTAATTCATTTATTGATGCAGATTCTCATTTACTTGAAACAGTAGAAACAATACTTTTGAAGCAATACTTTTCATATACAAGCAGTGACAGCCCTGCTTGGAACTCTTCATGAGGTTCTCTAAGTGATGTGGTACTGGCCTGGTTACATGAGCATCAGATCTGGCATTATCAGAGATATCACAGTTTCTGATAATTTCTTTAAAGCACCACATGCAAATAGTGGAGGGTCAAGAGCTCATTGAGAAGCAGTTCGCTTGTTCCTTCTTTGTATCAGTATCTAAAAAAGGGCTATAAGGAGGCAGGAGACAATCCCTTTAGCATGGTCTGTAATGATAGAACAAGGGATAATGGTTTCAAACCAAAAGAGGGGAGATTTACATTGCGTATAAGGAAGAAGCTATTTACAATAAAGGTGGTGAAGCATTGGAATAGGTTGCTCAGAGATGTGATGGATGTCCCATCTCTGGAGACACGTGAGGTCAGGCTGGAACAGGCTCTGAGCAACCTGATCTAGCTGTGGATGTCCCTGTACATTGCAGGGATATTGGACCAGATGACCTTTAAGGGTCCTTTCCAACTCAAACGACTCTGTGATTCAGAGGGAGATGAATGTGAAGAGATATCAGCGGTCTCCTTACCCATTTCTCACTGGTCAGCACGGCCTTTGTTCTGCTTCTGCTGTGAAGCTCTGGCCAAATAAGTGACAAGTGGAAAAGTTTATTGACCATAGACTTAGTATAGTATTTCATAGAGATGGGAAGGCTTAGGAATAGACACTACTTCTGTGTCATGGTTTTATGATTTTTGTTATTGGTATCCCACATCGTAACATCATGTGGCGCATTGGGAGTTAAAGTGTTAATATTCTCAAGGCTGAAAAGCCACACAGCACGAAGCGAGCAAACAGTAGTGTTGCAAATCACAAACAGTGATAATATTGCCACTTACAATAGATACAACAAGGAAAGCCTCTGCACTACTGGCAGGAGTATGTCAGTGAGGAGGGATATGTCAGCACTGGCAGGGGCATGGTGGAGGAAAAACAATGACAGAGTAGTAACTGAATCTGCCTTGTAACCAAGGCATTGGAGATGTGATTTCTTCAGCTGTAATCTTACTGAAAAACCAGAAACTGAACCAAAATCACTGTTAATGCTGGGGAATCTGGATCCTACAAAAGGTTTGCATTTGCATTATGTTAATCTACCTCCTCTAATCTATCCCACTGTCTTGGTTTATCCATCTGGAGAAAGACATCGCACAGAAAAATGAGCAAATATAACTACAGTAGAAGCAGAGGATTCAGTTAAAATCCTGGTATGGTAAAATTCCCTATTACTGTCAACAGGTTTTTAGGAGAATATCTGCAATAGGATACAGGTTGCCTTGGCAAAACTCTTCAGTATTTTTAAGGAAAAATGGAGTTGTACAGGTAACTGTTGGTCAGCTTTTTGCAAGAAGTCGGGAGAACTTATTTCCACCTGGGGAAACTTGGTCCTACCAACTAATTTGGAGAACAGGAAAAAGGAAATTGCACACTGGCGGGGTTTATGCTAGACAATGGAGCAATCTTCTTATTGCTTAAACATGCAGGCTGCATACCTTTTACTCTACCTCTCTTTTGTTTTGGTAGTCCCCTCCCTCTCCCAAAAAGCTGAATCAACATGAAAGATCAGCAGACAATATGTTTTACACAACAGAGAGTGGCTTTATAAGGCTTTGTTACATCTTGAAAAGATTAAGTGCACCTGCACGTGAAGAATACCTATTTCCCTGAATAATCAGGCAAAGGTACCTCCTTCAGCAGGGCACAAGCAAAGGACACGCTCGGGCCGCAGTCTGCAGCGAGCCTTGTTTAACCGACTGTGTGCTACAATTGTGAGGAGCAATGCTGCCGCCCAGCGGATCTTCTCCAGTACAAAAGAAAATTTATCCTCCAACAGTAGGGGTGGAGAACATTTTCAAAGGGAACTCTGCATTTTTCTTGGCTTAAGTGAGAATCTGTTCATTTTGTATGTTTTTTTTTTCTTTTCCTTTTTTTCTTAGCCTTTAAATTAGATGACACACTTCAGCTGTGAACTGTACTTGCATGTAAAGTGCTCTAGCTCATTTTAAATTATCTATTGTTTATAGAGTTGGATTTTGTGTGCATGACTTGAAAATCATTCATATTACAAAAACATGTAGATGACCATACTTAAAATAAATGTGTCCTAGCTGAAATAGTACTCTTTTGTTAAGGTACACATCAAATTTTAAAACAGAAGACATATTTATAAGCCTAATTTAAAGCTCCTGAGAACTGTTCATCATTCAACAGGCTTGGGATCAGGCCCTGTTTGAACAAAAAGGAAATTTGAAGTTATGCAATCTGGTTGAAAATTATCATGCATATTACATATATTCATCCCTAGGGACTGACAGATCAACAGGTAGCATTATAAGGAAATTTCCTGATATATATCCCCTGCAGATTCCATTCAGGCATAAATGTTTTTATGTACTGAAAAGGCAAAGCTCAGTCTGGTGAATAAGGCAGAATGATAATCTGCTCCTGAGGCGATTCCCTTTGCTTCCATTTCCCTCTGTCTGAAACAGGGATAATCTACTTTGCAGGCAAAATGTGAGCTTCAGTACATTGTGAATTACAAATGATTTTGAGCTCTTCAGAAAGAAGAGAATATTTGTGTACTTCTTGATAGTGTTTGTGCAAGACATAAATCTATCAAAGGTCTGAAGGAATTTGCATTGCCTCACTCTTTCCAGTCCTCTTCTTCCCAGATAACAACTTTTAGTAGTCCCTCTGGCTCCCAGGGTACCCATGAAGATGGAATCGACCTTTTGAAGGGTTATTAAGCTGAAGTACTCTTGTTGCAGCAAACTCTCTAAGAAGGATGAATCAGTCTGTTTAACTTAACCAAAAGAATGCAATGGGATCTTTTCACCACAACTAAGTGGTTCTTTACTGGAAGAAAAGGTTCACTTAACGAAGAAAGAGCTCTGTAGCACAGGTTAATTTTAGCGAGATTCAGTTCCTCAAGATGGCATGAGATAAATTCAGATGCAAATAAGAGCATGAATGTCAAAAGTAAGAATGTTTAAAAAGAAATTTAGCAAGAGTTGTGGTAGATTCAGAATCAGGGCAAACATTTAAACCAAATTTAGGTATTTTTCTGGCAATTGTTTGTTTGGAGTGCAAGTTCGTTGATAGAAATCAGATAGGCTGTTCTACCCCCAGACTCGTTTTCTCTGACATTTGGATGATTCAATATATAGAAGCCTTTGTGGGGAAAAAAAAAAAAAAAAGGCAAACAAAACAAAACAAAACAAAAGAACAAAAAAACAACTGTTAGGGATACTTGCTAGAAATAGCAGAAAGAGTTCCAGCTGGTGAAAGGGAAGAAGAAAAACATTTGAAGTGGGTTTAAAAATGAGAATACTATCTAGAGAATATCTGTTCACTTTTATTGGAAAACACTAGAATGGTTGTATGTCTTATATGAAATGTCAAAATATCTCAATCAGACATATATCTACTTGCACAATTAGGAATATTTTTTGGGGAAAAATCTACCCCTAAACGTAATGATGACTTTAAAAAATTATGTATCTCTTGAAGTCTACAGAGTGTTTTTCCATATTGTTATTCTTCATACAAAGTTACAATATGCAAAATCCAGCATTTTCTGTTTAGAGTGAATTATGCCTCTCTCAATCCCTCCATCCTCTATTCAAGCCCTTCAGATAGACTATCCTGATCAGAGAGTTAGAACAGTAAGTAAAAGGAATGCAGTCTTTGGATTTGTGATGTTAGGAGGAGAAGCACTCATTCCGGGTTTCAGTCATTAACTTTGCTTCACTTCAGACACATAAAAATCAGACATTCAAATACATGACTATTACCCTGGAAGGTTATTTAACTCATTTATCTTAGATACTTACGCTGAGTTGAATCACCCTGTGAAGGTGCATATTTATCTTCTTGACTACATGAAGAGCTCAGCATGACTAGCTCAGTTTTAATTGTCCAACTTCTAGATGTCTACCTTTGACAAATGAATCTCGCCTTCTGTTTCTAAACAAGGACCACCTAGGAGGAACAGAAGTCTCTTTCTTAACCCTGAAGAAATGTCATTATTATTTTTAAAGATTTTTGTCCATTCTTATTCAAATCCATGCACAACTTTCCACTAAAGATTTTTTTTTAAAACACATCATAGTTATTAAAACTAAAAACAAGGAAAAAAAGTATTTCACTTCTCGTCAGCTGCTAATATCAAAACTACATCCATATTAGTTGAGATGGCAATATTTTTAATGAACTTGTATGATGTTGTCCAGAAAAGAAGGCCTTATGAAGCAAGCTTTGAGACAAAAGAAAGGAAAACAGTTTCAATCCTTCACAGTGCCTCCAAAAGTCTGTAATTCATAAGAAAATTTAAGCCAGAAGAATGAAGTAGGTGCATTTTGCACATAAACTCTTATTTCTGAAGATTTACTTAAACAATTATAATCAGAAATGAACGCTTCTGTTTTGTGAATCAGATAGTAAGTACCTATGTAAGTTATGAAATAGCAATGCTGCTCTAATTTTGAAACATAACTTATGTCCTTAAACAGAAAACATATACGTAACAATATACTTTTATGTATATTTGCATTTATAATGCAATTTTTATATTGCAGTTCTTTAAAATTAATAGATTATTTGAAATACATTGTGTTTGAGATTATAAGGCATATTCAACAAATAACTCCATAGGCACAAGATAGCAAACAATCAAAACAAAGCAAAACAAAACAAAGCAAGAAAGCAAGCAAGCAAGCAAGCAAGCAAGCAAGAAAGAAAGAAAGAACGCGAAAAGAGAAGTGAAGAGAAGAAAGGAAAGGAAAGGAGAAAGAAAAGGAAAAAGAAAATGAGAAGGAAAAGTAAAAAGCAAAAGATTAAACAAAAGCCCAAATCAGTCCCAGCCTCTGCAATACATATGAGGTGTGGACGACCTTCCTTATATGAAGGCCAAGATGACAAGTTAAGAAGATTAATCTCATTTTCCTTCTGTATTTCCAGAAATTGTCAAACATCACAATATCTGTCTACTCCAGATGGGTTCAAAATAGAAGGTTATGTGCTTGAGTAAGGACTGCTATCAGTAGAGTTTAGTTTATTGTTATCTAGGGCTTTAGCTGCTTTACTGAAACTTTTCAAGTCCATGCAATGAGCAAAATCATTGACAGATGTAGATACAGTTGGATATTTTCTTTCACTGTTTCTTTTCTTTTTTTTTTAAATTTATTTGTTTGTTTGTTTGTTTTTGTAATTTCCTCTGACTTTGTGCCTGATATGAGATCAGCTGGACAAAAGTAGCAAAAATACCCTCTAGTGGTAAACTGGAGCCCCAGCTACCCCTATTACTTGTGTTTCAGTCTTCTTTAACTAAGCTCCAAGCTGGTACAACCAGAGTTGTTTATAGTCACAGAAATACTGCATTAACCTGCTTAAGCTCACAGCCTCTCACCCTGCTCTGTGACTCTGTACAGCTCTGACAGTATTTCATGTATGTAGTATGACACCATGGCACCCATGATTTACCAGCTTTCCTGAGTACATCTGCTATCTGGAGTCACGAATCAAGGAACACATTATGACTGATACACTCTACAGTGCCTAGTAGTCCGCTATGTTCAAAAGAAGCACACTGGAAGATGTTGGTTCTTTTTGCAGCCTAGAACTATGCTTTTCATCTACTTTATGACCTAATACAGCAGTGTCATAGAATTGCAGAATCATAGAATGTCTTGCATTGGAAGGGACCCCAAGGATCATCAAGTTCCAACCCCCTGACACAGGCAGGGCCACCAACCTCCAGATCTGGTACTAGACCAGATTACCCAGGGCCCCTGTCAATGATTTACAGACTGGTTCGACCCAGTTCTGTGACGATTGGGGTGGGGGACCCATGGACTTACGCCCCAGGGAAGTAGGAGAGGAAAAAGAGAAAAAGGGGAAAGGGAGATGGGCATAAAAATACCAAAAAACCGAACAGTGACAACTATATTGAAATGTAAAATAACACAATATAATACAACATAATTGGAATTGAAGCTAATAAATCAAATAAAATGAACAAGAGAGAGTGTCCAATAAACCGAGGGCCTTATGCTAAAAGATGAAGGCAAGATGGCCAGCAAGCACCTGCTACTGTGTCAATCTGAAAGGGAAGAGACTGTGTCTCATGACATGCAAGCAGTTTTTATCTTTCCCTTTGATTGGAAAACGGAAAAATACAAAGCAACACAATACAATATCTCTCTGGGGTATGTAGTTCTCTTCTGAGACTGGTATACCCCGAGCTATCAATGATCCATGGAACTGGAGCATTAGCTCTTTAACTCTCACTGCACTACATGATTCTATGATGTAGAATACCAATAACAAAAATCATAAAACCATGACAGCCCCATCCAACCTGGCCTTGAACACCTCCAGGGACAGCGCATCCACAACCTCTCTGTGCAACCTGTTTCAGCACCTCACCAAACAAGTCCTTATCCACTGAATAGTCCACATCTCAAATCCATTTCTCTAATTTAGAGATAAGGATGTGGTGGGGAATCATCCCAAAGACCTAGCACAAGTTCAGGTAAATGACATCGATTGCCTTCCCTTTGTCCACCAGTGCCCATCATAGAAGGACACAAGATTGTTGAGGTATGATCTTCCCTTGGTAAAGCCCTGATGATTGTCTGGGATTACCGGCTTATCCCCCATATGCCTAAACATTTTTTCTAGGAAGATCTGTTCTTTGATCTTCCCAACCTGTAGTTCTCTGGGTACTCTTTCCTCCCTTTCTTGTAAATGAGATAGATATTTCCTTTTTTTCCAGTCCCCAGGGACTTCACCTGACAGACAGTCTTTTCAAATGTGATGGAGTGGCTCAACAACAACATCAGCCACTGCCAGTTCTACTTTCACATTTCCCAAAGGAGTTTCTCACTTACAACTTGACACACTTCATGGAAGTTTATATAATATATAAAAGAAAAGTGGATGTTTATGATTTCTTGGATTGCTGTTGGTCACAGATTCCAAAGAACTACAGGTGTTGACCCAAGTCAGACCTGCAGGAGTAGTTTAGAGGTCAAATATTTATTATGAAAGCCCAATCTGTAAATCTCAAAAATAGCTGCCATTTCCCTCATAGACTAGCTAGCAAAATGTTACTAGAAGAGATATATCATCTGTAGGAAAAAGAGAATGGAGATCTGAGAGGATTCTCCTATCCTATTGGATTTCTAAATGTTTGAGTATTTAACAGGCTGATGATTCTATACTCACATCTCTATTCTGGTTTATAGACAAAGTTCCCATTGAAATGGCAGGAGTCCCCAGTTGAATTGCAAGGAATTTCCATACATCAAAAAAAAGTTGATAGAAAAACCATGTGGGGTAGTATATGTGAAACAATCAAATTCTGTTTGAAATGTAAAGTTATTCCAATGTATATAAGCAACATTAAAAGAACAGTTTATCTTTGGATAAGAAAATAGGCTGTAAAAACATTGGCTTTTCTCAATAGAGATTTCTTTCACGTGAGCTCAATGGTTATCCATAAGTGTATCAATACTGAACATTTATTTTTTTCAGATTTACCAAGTAACATAGACTAGATCTATGGCATTTATCAAGACATTCCATAATCCAGGTACTTTCTTGTTAAGAAAAAGCTCATTTTCATTGAATAGGAGATTTGAGTAATTATGATAAACTCTACCAACTCTGATTTTCTGATTCTCTTTCTTTTTTTTTTTTCCTTAAGAGATACTGGCTACATTGTACAAAGGAATATATCAGTTTATAATAGATCATCTTTATTCAAAAGAAAAAAAAAATAACAAAACCAATCCAACTATAGCAAAAAATCAGTCAAAATGAATAGGTGTGATATATAATACATAAAGGAAGAGAGAGTTGTACAATTGTTTCCAAAAGAGGCTATAAATGAAATGCATTCTGATTTTTCAATACTTCTAAGCACATATAAATCTCACAGACATGAAATTGAAAAATGTATGTAGAAACTTAACAAATGGAATTTGTCCAGTCTTTGACAGAAACTAATTTTAAGCTTAAGTGTCCGTAAAAAAAAAAGATCAATACTCTATAAAGATTTAGCTTACAGCTTGGCCTGATTGTGTTTTGTACACTGCTACTCCATTAGTTTAGGTCCTTACTATTTTTCATTACCATGTGGTGCTTAATTTTGCCCAATACTGTAGGCTTGTTGAAATTAGATTTTGTGTTAGTGTCCTGAAGAGTTTTACTTTTCTTCCAGTTTCTAACCATACTGTGAAGAAGAAATGGAAAATAACTGAATGCCACCTGTCTTTTCAGTGTCTCCAAAGCTTTTATCTGTTCATCCAGATGGCTCCATTTGCATTGACAGTTTTTGTGGACACTTCAATTAGCTTAAGCTGCTTCATGGTGCATTTAATTATTCTTGTATGCATTAAAAAAAAAAAAAATCAACTTTCAATTCAGGAACAGATTTAAAATCCAAATGTTGGAAGAAGAAAAAGAAAATAGCAATCTCTCCACCCCAAACATTAAAATATGTGGAAATCAATTTCCAATCCTGTGACTTGGATAACGTTATAAGACGTTTTAATTTATTTTTATAGTTTTACATTTTGAGGATCAACCAAATCCCAAACACTACTAACAAATATTTTTTGAACATGTGAAAAAAATAAACAAAAAGAAGTTTTGTTTTAGATTAGTTTACTTTGGAAGAAAATAATCAATTTTTTAAACAACTGACAAAATATATATGTAGGTTGCTCCAAAAGTAATGTCTCCCATTTATTTCCACAGAATCTACAAGCAATACAATGAGCATGATAACACTATATAATAGAACAAATTCTCAGCTATGATGCAATACCTTTCAACATAGTGGCCACCATTAGCTATGCATTTTCACCTGACATGAACAAGAAACTGCATACTGTGATCATAAAAATCTGCATGGTTGTCCAGAATGTAATTTGTTTTTCATGTCTCTGTCTTCACTGCCGAAATGCATCACCCATTAACTCACTGAGCTCACATCCACTGTTTAGTCTCTATAAACATTCAGTAATTGTTGATGAATGTCAATGGGTGCAAGTTTTTCAACATGGAAAGGACATTTTTTCTTCATCTGCACTTCCATGTTAGATGTCATTTGATCAGACTGCCCCTCTGCTTCTGCCTGTTGTACAACAACGAAATGTAATGTAGTACTATGCCGTGGAACCTGGGTCCGAATCGATTGCTCTTGGGCGGGGAAGCATAACAGGACTCAATATGAGTGATCAGCTTCGTTTATTACCTGGACAGCCTTATTCTTATAGTGTTTAAGACAGGGGCGTATAGAAAATAGCACACAACCATTGGTAGAGAGCCTTGAGAAAAGCAACTCTAAAAACACTCCTGGCAGTTAACAGTTCTGCAAAACAAATCCCAGAGGAGGTAACTTTTGATTGTGATATCATAGTAATTCTGCAGACTCTTTGTTGAAGGTCAGCTCCATGAGTCATTCCAATCCATGCACTCTTCCTCCAATTAGGGTCTGCCATCCCACAGCTTACTTGAACTTGTTTTCCTTTTCATCTGGAAATGTCCTTGGTTCTCAGCCTTCCTTTCTCATGCTGTTAATCCTGTTCCACAACTTCTACTCTAAACATACTTTTTTGTATTCCCAACAGTACTGGTAGGAAGGTCATACCACCAACATCCTCTTCTGCTGTCATGACCCAACATAATAAAATAGGAGGCATGACTTTTGGATCAAACCTTGTACTTTTGTTGTACCCTACATACCAAATTTATTTTCAGCCTGACTACTCCACTCACACTTGCCAACATTAACCAACACGACAATTATTAAAAGTTGTCTAACATAAACCATGTCAAATGTACAGATCATGTGCAGCTGATCCATATCATGGGTCTATCATACCCTGGAAACTTCAGATATACTACATGTATCACTTACCCAGTTTGGGGAGTAATGTGGATGTTTTTTTCTAAAGATGTGATCATCTACTACTAGATATTTCTTCTCAAATTTTAGCCCACAGTTCAAACTGATAGAGTTGTTACGTTGTTTCCCTGGTAATGTAACTTCAGTGAAAAAAATCCATAATTTCTTGTTTTATATTCATATTTCTATTACATCTTACTACATTTTTAGATTAAATACACTTTAAGTGTAGAAGCGTTTGAGGTTTAAAGGTTGTAAGTCTATTTTTGTGTTCATAAACTTTTAGAAAAGGAGAGTGGGAAAATGTAGATGGAGCAGTAACAAAAGAGAAATATAGGCAAGTTGTTTAAACTTTATTTTGGTACAAGCTTTCCTCCCTGCCACCCAAAAAACAAAACAAAACAAAAAAAAACCAACCAAAAAACCCTCAAAAAACATCAGATAACAGAAGATTGAGAGATCTTACTAATGTGTACAAATGCCTTAAGAGAGCGTACCAACAGAATCATAGAATCCTAGAATGGCCTGGGTTAAAAAGGACCTCAGAGATCATCTAGTTTCACCCCCCCTGCCATGGGCAGGATTGCCAACCACGAGACCAGGCTGCCCAGAGTCACATCCAGCCTTACCTTGAATGCCTCAAGGGATGGGGCATCCACAACCTCTCTGGGCAACCTGTTCCAGTGCATCACCATCCTCTGAGTGAAAAACTTTCTTCTAACATCCAACATAAATCTCCTGTCTTAGTTTGAAACCATTCCCCCTTGTCCTATCACTATCAACACATGTAAACAATCGCTTTCCCTCCTGTTGATACACTCCCTTCAAGTATTAGAAGGCAACAACGATGTCTCCCGGGAGATTTCTCTTCTCCAAACAAAACAAGCCCAGTTCCCTCAACCTTTCATCATAGGCTAGATGCTCCAGTCCTCTGATCATCTTAGTGGCCCTCCTTTAGACTCGTTCCAAGAGCTCTGCATCTTTCTTGTGCTGGGTGCCCCAGGCCTGGATGCAGTACTCCAGATGTGGCCTCACAAATGCTGAGTAGAATGGGACAATCACTACCCTCTCCCTGCTGGCCACCGCTTTTTTAATGCAGCCCAGGATATAGTTGGCCCTCCAGGTTGCAAGCATTCACTGCAGGCTCATGACCAGCTTCTCATCCACCAGGATCCCCAAGTCCCTCTCTTCAGGGCTGCTCTCAAGGAGTTCTTCTCCTAGCCTGTATAAAAACCTGGCATTGTCCCAGTCCAAGTGTAGCAACTTGCACTTGGCCTTCTTGATCCTCATTAGGTTCACATGGGCCCACTTCTCCAACCTGTCCAGGTCTCTCTGGATTGGACCAGGCTGTTTTCTGTGGTGTCTGGCAACAGGGCAAGAGGCAACAAACTCAAACTACAACTCAGGAAGTTCCATCTGCTCATGAAAAAAACTTCTTCACTGTGAGGGTGACTGAGCACAGGACAGGTTGTCCAGAGAGGTTGTAGTCTCCTTCTCTAGAATACTCAAAACCTGCCTGGATGCAATTCTGGTCAATATCTTCTAGGCGACCCTACCTGAAGTGGAGGATTTGGACTAGATGATTCCAAATGGTCCCATCCAACCTCACCCATTCTGTGATTCTGTGAACAGTATTCCTGCTTTATTCCCCTTTTAATATGTGAGTGTTTACCCTACAAAAAAATAACAAACCAAACACATTAAAAAAAAAAAGGAACAAATGTCAAAATGCTCAATTTGTCTGAAACTGCTTGATGTTTTGTTGCATAAGCTAAGAACACAAAGAATTGTAATGGTTCTTTGAATGCTCAGAAATCTAATGAACAGTGGTAATTTGTACATGTTTGTTGCTCATTGACTCTAAGCTGTTTTCCTTTCTGTCATTTTCTTCTGTGCAGCAGTTGTGTTCAATTTTATGATTTTTCTATACACATTTTTATTATACAGATTTATTTTCTCCATACAAGATTTCAATGCCCTTTTTCAAATTTTCTGTGTTTTTAAAAGTGTGTTAGTCACAGAAGCAGACTAAAGAAGGCCATGTCTTACAAAGAGAATTGGAAAAGATCCCAGAATACAGAAATATTAAATAGAGCAGAAGAAAAGTCAACATATGGATGCTATTGATGCAGAAGGAAAATAGCCAACTATACAGTAGAAATTCCCAATCGGAAGAGATTCAAGAAGTGAGTGTTTGTTTAGCTCACACTGTTGCCAATGCAAAGAACCATCTTGACCCATAAAGCAAATCCAGGAGGTGGAAAGATGGTCTCATGAAGGGAAAGTCAAATGTCAGAAATTCAGTTTTAATTGTGACCAAATGTACATGAAGAACGTTTTACCAATTTTGAGATTTCTCCGTGCTACCAGAGGGAGACTACACAATCAGCTCTATGCTCAACTACTTCCCAGGGTTATGAGATATCCTTAGTGACAGAAATCCTCTTTTTATAAAGAACTTCTGGAGTCATCAGATGCTCAGATTGTAAAGACAGATCACTTTAGACTGAAAGAAAGACCTGCACACTTAGAAAACAACACTTAATCATAATTAACTGCCATCTGACTAACCATCATTAAACGTATTTTCAGACTATTATGTAGTTGTATCTCTGTAGAGGGATAGAAGACCTCCCCTATGAGGACAGGCTGAGAGTGTTGAGGGTCTTCAGCCTGGAGAAGAGAAGGCTTCAGGCGGACCATATAGCAGCCTTCCAGTACATGAAGGGGGCCTACAAGAAAGCTGGGGAGGGACTTTATATAATGGCAGGTAGAAACAGAATGAGAGGAAATGATTTTACTCTGGAAGAGGATAGATATGGACTTGATTTTAGGAAGAAATTATTTTCTCTGAGGATGGTGAGATGCTAGAACAATTTTGTATACCCCCTCACTGGAAGCATTCATGACCAGGATGCACAGGACTTTCAACCCTCTCCTCTGTCCCTTGGAAAGCTGATGGAACAGTTTGATGCATAGGAAGTTTCGCACATGTTCACATAAAAACTTTACAGTGCAGGTGATGGAGCACAGGGACGGGTTGCCCAGAGAGATTGTCTCCTTCTCTGGAGACAATCAAGACTCTCTTGTGCAATCACACCCTACCTGTGCAATCTAGTCTAGGGAGCCTGCTTTGACAGGGGGGTTGGACTAGATGAACTCTAGAGGTCCCTTCCAACCCTTAAAATTCTGTGATTCAACTTTTCTCTGCATTTCTGTGTAATGAAAAACATCCAAGAAGAGATGTTAAGTCTAAAGGGACTCATAAGCACATGCACATTGCCTCATCCTGCCTTGCAGTGTCTATAATCCACCAACTATTTCTGCTGAGTGAGGACAAATCTGAAAGCATTTGTCTCGTATTAAAGATCAGACATTATATAAAACTTAAAAAAAAATTAAAATCCAAAACATGACTAAAGGAAAAGATAATATACTTCATTCTCTAGTATTAAAAGTCTTTAGGGTTGTTAAATTTAAGCAGAAATCATTTACATTTTCACAGTTTTCAGAAATGTCACTGTACACAAAAACTGCAAGTAAATGAATCAGCAGATCCATAATAAATGGAGTATTAATTAATTTTATTTGGCAGGAATAGAATACAAATAATCTATATCTAGATTTAAAATAGTACAACAATTTATATAGCACCAGTGATGTCTGTCAGCTTTAAACCAACTTTATTATTGACTAAAATTTCTGCTGTTACAATGTAATTTTGTGATCAGAATATCTCTGTGCCTAAGGGGACCATTATAATCCAAATAGTCAATGGTTAAGGTAAATAATGAAGTTGGAACATTTAAATATGTTACACAGGTAGTAACTACTATGTATCCTTTCTTCAGCTGTTAGTGAACTTTATTAAACTGTAATTTAACTCTTTTCCTGGGGCTTATATTATTCATCCTAACTTCATCTTTGCTAAATTCTTAAGTTGATCAAATGTAACAGTATTAATTATATTCCAAGTATGTAAAAAATTAGTTTCTAATTTCTTGGAAATTGACAATTAATTAAGCTATTCTAGAAATAATCACTTTATTTCCTGAAAATATGCTTAAATCCTTGCATGAGTAGTCCTAAGTTCTTCTGAAATTGTGTGGTGAAATTCACTGTGGCTTCTTTGGCATTATGATTTAAATAAATGCTAATATTTGAGGAAATTTATCTTACTCACTTCCTTTCTGTCAGCTGGAAGTCAAGAAAGCCAACAGTGTATTGAAAGATGAGATTTAGAAGCTGCTAAAGTTTAAATGTTTCTGGGTCATCTTTGATTCTTAGAGGAAGAAGATCTCACATCTGTATTTAGTGATCTGAGCTCAGGAAATTTCTTTTAATTATGGAGAGAAGCTACTTAGCTATTGTCCGGATGAGGATCCAACATTACTGGAGAAAGAGCTGTTGTACAGCTGATCATTCTTTGTAGGTCTTCAGGGGTTATTTTTTCTTTGCTATTCTCTAGATAAAATGTAATACTGTTTCCTACTGAGTGCCTGTGTTTGGATATATGCAAAGCATGAGTAAGTAACATTTGTTTGGTGGTAGTGTGTTTTATTATTCTTTCTCATGGAGGAGTATGGGAAGTGGCTGGATAACATGTGTTCTGAAGATGTCATCTGGTTCAAACAGATGTTGCTTCAGAGCATCAGGCAGCTGTGCAGCATATGCTGTGTACTGAATAATCCAGGTGTCTGGACCTTTTTTTTTTCTTTGACCTCTGGCAGACACACATCTTTTTGATTACTGAAGAAAGAAAGGAACCAGCCGCATTTACCTTGCATTTTTTTCTACCAAGTCCCTGTAAATCGCAGTCATAGTTACTTTTCATTGTGGATTCCTCCTTTATTTCCCACTTTCAACTATCTGGATTTTTTTTTTTTTTTTTTTTAAGATAGTCTCTAAGCAACAGGGTCAGATTTTTTTTCAAGTTTACATCACCAAATCAAAATGCATAATGAAATATAGTTTTCTCTTGAAAACAAAGTGCAAAATGGGTCAGCTTTTTTACACTAACATTTATTTAGTTTAGACAACCGTGTTTGTTTTGCCTATAAAAAATAAATTCACAACAAATAAGATCTAAACAAACAGGCAGTGACATTAAAAAAAAGACACAGACACGGTCTGAGTGAGTAACGTGGAGGCAAGTTTACACTGCCCAGGAAGACATCACTCTGCTTTTCTCACAAACCATTTAGAAACAGAAATGACAGATCTCCAGGGAACATTAACAGCAACTGTAGATTTTCAGATACTCTTTGTAAGTGTACCACACTATGAGTATACTGTGTATAGCTATACACTTGTATAAGTGCACATCCCTTCAAATACAATATATAGACAACCTATATGTAAAATTTATTATACATCTCCATTAAAATTAATTGAGGCTAGCTAAAATTAGTGCAAGTAGTTGTGACAGGTCAGCAACATATTTCAGTTTTGCTAAAGATGTTATATCTATTAATACTCCCTATGTATAGGAAAACGTAAACATTCCTTGAATTAGAAATCATTAATAAGTCTTTTTCATTTAGTTAATGTTCCCTTTACTTATTATTCTTTCCAGATTCCTGATACTGATTTACATCCTTATTGACCCTCATCTGGTACAAGTCAGTTATTTCCTGCTGTATAATTCTCCAGGAACCTTGTTGCACATCTTAGATGTTGGATGACTTTTCCAAATTTTCTATACACTGTACATTAAAGTCATACCAGTCAAAGAGAAGGATACATGGGAAATAGATTTCAGGACTCAAAGATATCTTTGCATATCTGTTACTCCACATATTTGTGATGTTGATTTATCTGACACTTTATTCCAAATGCGGGGATTCTTCTGCTTGCAAATTTTTTCTTCATAAGGTAAACCAGCTTTGTAACCCAGAAATCTCTAGCTGTTTTCACTAAAATGGGAATGAGATGTTCCAAAGAATATTTGAGTCATGGCAGGAAATTGTGAACTTCAAATCTTTTAGCATTTGACATTGATCAAGAGCCTCATGTGAGGCTCTGAGAGCTAAAGAGCTAATGCTCTAAGTCCACAGACTGCCAAATTTCTGGATACCTGGTTCTCAGAAGAGAAGAACTACATATCCGAGAGGGTATTTCCATTTTCCACCCAGATGGAAAGATAAAACTGCACACAGTTTTGCTGGTCATCTCAGCAATGGAGATTCCCTAACCATCTCGCTTTCAGCTTTAGCGCAAGACCTTTGGTTTCAGACACTCTTTCTCCCATTTCATTTGATTTGTTAGCTTCAATTCCTAATATATTGTATTATATTGTATTATTTTGCATTCCCATATCTTATTGAGTAAGTCAGTTTTTCCTCCTTGGATCATTGCTGCTGTTTTGTTTTTAGGCCCATCTCCCTACTCTCCCCCTTCCCGCCCTTCCCTTTCCTGGGGTGTGGATTCATGGATTCTCAGCCCCAATAGTCATGGAACTGCGACAAACTGGCCCATAAACAGTTGATATTTTTAGCAGCCAAACAGTTTGGATGAATATATGAACTAGTACAACATCTTGAGTTACGTAAGTGAAAGTGGAATTCTCCATTTTCAAGCTTTCTCAAAACAGTTTATTTCCTTGTTCTGTTTCTGACCGAAAATTGTGAAAGAATGAACTTCATTCATACAAATGACAAGGCATCTGTAATTATCTTGTTGCAAAATATTATTGAAGTCAAAACATAAGATCATTCAAAACAAGATTGGATATATATATATATATATACATACAAACCAGAAAGTTAGCGAACTTTGGGAAAATTTATAAAAGATAAATTCTAAATTTAATCTTTTATTTGGTACTTGATTTGTAATTATAAAGTCCAAAGGAGTTGGATTAATAATTCAACTTTTAGAATTTATAGGCAAGAAAGAAAAGGCAGGGATAAACACAGAATTGTTATCATTGCTCTTATTAAGCACAGTCAACAAAGAAACTGACTTTGATGACTCAAGATTAGAATTTCTGTGTATTTCAGGTAGTAATTTAGACCTAGACCACCACTTAGATTCTGTTCTGTATTGAGACAGAATTCACTGCAGAAATTCACTGTGCCACTTTCCACCAGTGGCTGCCAGCAAATGGCCGCCAGCAACACATGACTGGTTGTTCATCAGAGAAGCCTCTACAGGAAGCAGTGCTGGAGAATGCTGCAAACAAAGCTGGCCATTGAGACTGCTCATTCTTTAGCTATACGTATCACAAAAGTATTAGGATTTGTCCTGCTTGGTGGCATCCAATGGCACATTTACCTGAAAGAAAGACACTGTTTCTGAGAAATTCAAACATTCTCTTTTGACAAATGAGGCTTGAATAGAAAACTGTTCATTAGTGCTGTAGCAATGAGGGCTGTAGACAGACCTGCATGCAGAAATAGCAGACAAAATGGTCTGTACATAGTATTCATTCTCTTCTTAGACATTTTCTTTGTCATTTTTCTCCCTTTCTTCGATTTTCAGCTCTACAATAAAAGTTCTGGTTGATTTAAAAAAATGTAATTGGATTAACTTAAGAACACAAGGGTGTGAAATTAACATGCAGAATAGTACTGAGAACAAACTAACTGATCAACAAAGTCTCCCAAGTGAAGCTGTAGAAACTCTGCTACTCGGGACTCTTAAATTAAGAACAACTCTGGGGAACAGTTTTGGGAGATAGGATGGATAACTTACTAGGACTTCCCCATCATTAAAGCCTTAAAGGCAATCATTATCACTAAGAATAAGAACACGATTCATGAAAGTTTGTAAGAAAAACTGAAATACTCACTTCTATGACATGAAAGCTAATAGAACAGAAAATAATATGGAGACAACCAGTCACAGACAATCAGTCTAGTGACAGAGCCAACAGTGTGCCCAGGTGGCCAAGAGGGTCAATGGCATCCTGGTTTGTGTCAGAAATAGTGTTGAAAGCAGAAGTAGGGATCATCCCACTGTACTTAGCCCTGGTGAGGCCACACCTCGAGTACTGTGTTCAGTTTTGGGCTACTCACTGAAAGAAAGGCATTGAAGCCCTGGAGCTTGTTTAGAAAAGGTCAACAAAGCTGATGAGGGGTCTGGAACACAAGTCTTATCAGAAGAGACAGAGAGAGCTGGGTTTGTTCAGTCTGGAGAAGAGGAAGTTCAGGGGAGACATTACTGCTCTGTACAACTACCTGAAGAGATGTTGAGGTGAGCTGCGGTGCGACCTCTTTTCCCATGCAACTAGCAATAGAACTGAAGGTAATGGCCTCAATTTGCACCAGGGGAGATTAAGATTGGACATTAGGAAATACTCCACCAAGAAAGTGACCAGGCTCTGGAATGGGCTACCAGGGAGGTGGTGGAGTAACCATCCCTGGAAGTGTTCAAGAAATGCTTAGATGTTGTACCAAGGGACACGCTTTAGTGGGTGATGAGTGGACTGTTGGACAGAATGACCTTGGATGTCTTTTCCAACTTTGATGATTCTATGATTCTATATGTGCAAATAACACTTCCCACTTCACAGAATGTAAATGAATCAAGATTAAGACATTCCAGCACTATGTCAATAATGTTCCTAAACTAGTTAGGTAGTTTAGCACACACTGACACTAACCCACCGGGAACTGTAGCATAGTGACTTTAATTCTGCATTGCGTGCTGTGATAACAGGCTCATTTAACTCAAGAAGAATTTTATTTCAACACTGTCATGTACTTATCATACTACAGAAATATTAAGCAAGACTTAAAGAAGATTTAAAAGCAGAAAATTTTTATTTTTTCATGAATAATTTAAAAATAAAAAATGAATAAAATGACTTAATGAGTTAGCCATTGCTGAATTCTGCACTAATCTGCAATTATATCTACCTGTCACTACAAATTCTTCAGTATCCAGGTACTGTTTATAAAGTATTTTAAATCTACTTCTGACTTGATTAAAATTTCATTTTACACCTTAATGATATTGGACAGGGTTAATCTGACAGTAGAAGGCCCCGTGTGCAGCATTTTTATGTAGAGGATTTAACTAAACCTAGGGGGTGGTGTTTTAATTTGCTGCATGAGATTTACTTGAGTTGGAACTTCTTAGATTGACTGATGCCAAGAGCTGTGTATCTGCTGCCAGGAGCTGTATGTCTGCTGCCAGGAGCTGTATGTCTTTTGAGTTATCAGCTAAGAAAAGGTTGATACTTGTTTCAGATCAAAACCTCACTGAAATCTAAAGTAACTTGAAGATCTGTACGATGTTTGTTCAATACTTATGCCTAAAATAATCCAGCTATGTAAGGCTTTCCTAGTTAGGGGGATACACTTCAGTGAATCCACAAGAAAACAAGACAAGAGAGCTTTGGCATATGATTGTATGACCATTAACATGTCATGTAGCACTCTCCCAGATAATGTCCACACAAGATTTAGGGTACAGCTCACACTAGAGACTATTTATAATAAGCAGCATGGAAAAATCTACTATGCTGTTTTTGGCTGAAGGGAGCACATTCACGACCACAAGGATGGTTCACTCATGGGTGCCATCTTTGCTTTACTGCTTGCTCACAGATATAGATAACAGTTCTTGGCCTATTGTAATCACTACCACGAATAAAATTTTTGTTCAACTATCTGACTCCTCTCTCCTCTTGGGTTGTTGACAGTAGGAGCATGCTGTTGATTGAACCTGGCTCTAGAGAGAGCTTGGCAACACAGGAGAGAAAATTGATGGCAGCTGCAGCCTTGATTTTACTGCCTTCAGTCCTTCAGAAGGACCAAGAATGGGAGACATCCTGATCAGACACATGTTTTCAAAGTGTGTCTGCATGATCTGGCTGTATGTCCTCGGTAAGTTACTCCTCATTTTTCCAATAGATCTGCAACATTGCAGGATTTGTTCTTGGAGATCCTGGAGGAGCATAACATGTGTGATTATCCCCCATCACTCCTGGGGACTTCTAAAACCTACTCAATTGCACAGTTCTTCAGCATGGAACAGGGCACCTGGAAGATCATTTTTTGTATCTGTTTGATCAGGAAGCTGAAAGGACTGGTAATTCAAGTTTATTTGAATACAATAAAGGCATTCTTATACAGCTTTGGAAAAATATATTTTTTAAATAGTTGCTTAACAGTTCTACCTCAAGCTAAGGTGAAATACTGTGAGATATTATTAAACATATCAGTGCACTTATCTGCTATTGCCAGGTGTGTTCTTAAGGTGAAGCTTGACAACAAATCTTTTATATGCTACTTATTAAACTCCCATTGTGATTTTTGACACGATGACAAAAGCTGTATTTCCTCTCTGGATATTGAATTTTACTTCCACCAAGAAATGTAAAAGGAACTCCTTTCAAACTTATTATCCAAGTATTCCCTTGCTCAGGAAACAACCTTCTGTGAATTGTAAAGCCCCATTTGAAAACCATTTTTGCAACCACAAAAATGAAATTTATACAGAAAAAACTTCAGACTCTGAACTGATGCAGGAACGAACTTTGCAGCCACATTAATTTCTTCTGCCATCACTGTAGATTTTATAGTCTTGGTCTAATATTTGGTGGAGAGATTTCTAAGATCCAACTATGTAGGGAGAAAAATGGGGATTTAATGAGTAATGTTTCAACATTTTCTTCAGTAGACAATAAGTAAGCACAGTTTCTCATTTTCACCTTTCAGAAAATATAGGTCTTGACTGTAAAATGAAAGAAAAGAACTCAAGGGAAATATTTTACAAAGCCTTTTCCTTGATGACATAGCTAAAGTTACTTTGAATGACCACATTCTTCCTACGCAAAACTACACTGTAATTTTCTTTCCTAAACAAAATATGTAAAGCTGGTGGCAGAGGGAGAGATATGTAACAACTTGTGATGGCTCCATAAAGTGAAAAGTAGGTAATAAAAATAAAATACTATATTTTTGTGTGACTGACACAAAATATCACTTCCAGGAATCTGACATTTTTTAACCTAGATCTTGATTGACCTGCTAATGCCATTTCTGGAAATCCAAATGTTAAGTAAAATTTACAGTAGGACAAAAAAATCATCAACATTCAATAGCTTTGTGGTAAAGCACATATGATTTCAGACAATCTTCTGACAAATATTAAGTCATACTGAAGTTAGGTAATATACAACAATGAATTTTATACTCTTTGCTCTATGTGATTGTTTCTGCACTTATATCTTTGTATAGTTTGTGTGTGCCTCTTTATGATAGGCTTAGTTCTTCTGGAAAGTGTTGTGACAACAGCAACAGCCATTATTAACAGATACTACTGCATCTGAATTTATTTTATTATATATTTATATTTATTATAAGAGCTCTGAATTTAGTCTTCCCTTCTACAATGGAGTAAAGATATTTAGGAACATAATTCTGTGGTATGTATTTGCGCTTGCACTTAATCTGAGTTCTGCAGCTCTGAGAGACTCTTAAGTTTGCATGCAGAATATATTAGAAATAATAGTAATAATAGTAATAGTAACAATAATAATAATAATAACAGTAATAATATTGTTGGAACAGCCAAGGTACTCTTGCTCTTGTCAGACTGTTTGCTTTTGTTGGCAATATGAAGTAAGTTCTACAATGAATGATCTGACAATTAACATCTTTTTTTTCCCGGTTTCTACTAGTTTACTGAAGCTTTAAAAGGGTACCCCACTTCTTCATCTACTTGGTTTTCACATTATCTCTTCTAAATAAATATATATATCTTTGTATAACATGTTTTGACTTTATTATTTGGATTTTTTCCACCACAACTTAGTAGGAATAATATAAATACTAAGATTTTGGAGACATATCTGAGAGGTATTCAGCTGTAGCTTGAGGCCTTATTTTTATTAGAAAATGTTTTTTTGTTACTATTTGAAGAAGGTCTTTTTCTTCCTATTTGCTTTGGAAGGTCAATATTGTTCTGTTATATTGAAAGGATAATGTTTTTTATTGTTGTTATTCAAAATAACTTTATGAGAAATTCTCAACCTGAAGACAATCTTATTTACAATGCAATAATGTTACTACTTGTTAGGAATTCTGAGCTCTTGTGTAAGATCTCATTCACCTAACAGAAATCTCTTTAGTGGAGTTTCTGTCTGATCCATATTAAGCAAAGGACACTACTGATACTACACAGTGACAAGAAACAGATTCTGCCCAACAGTTATTTATTTATTTATTTATTTATTTTGCTGCTATATAACATTTATTCTATTAAAAGCCTAGCTGAAGATTCAAAGTGTTGTGTAGTAGCATGTTGATGTACATACTCACAGAGAGGGTGATTAGACATTGGAATAAGCTATCCAGGGAAGTCATGGAATCCCCATCATTGGAGGTATTTGACAGGTGTGTGATGCTAAAGGACATGATTTAGTGATGAGATTTAGTAGATCAAGGTGATGGTTGGAGTTTGTGGCCTTTTCCAACCTAAATGATTCTATGATTCTATTTATTCCTAAATGATTCTACTCATTTGAGCACAGCAAAAACTAATGCATCATGACAGTCAGATTTTGCTTTTTACCTGCAAACAATAGTTCAGTGAAAAGTTTTAGGTCCCTATCCTTGTCTAAATACAACAGCACAAGTCAACCAGGAAAGGCTTGACATGTACCTCCCTGGTGAATGACTTACTGGGGAGTTAAATTTGGCCTATAATAATGGACTTCGAAAGATAAGTGAAAAATTGCTATGGAGAAAAGTTGCATCATTTTCCTGGAGCAATATATTTTCTTCCGAAAGTAGATCATAGTGTGAAACTGTTAGCAGTCTTTGTTTTCAGGAGGAAGTGCAAAAAATATCTTCAATATTATTAATCTTTTGTTTCAGTCTCACTGAATCTTGCTTGTTGCTTAGACTTCCTTTTCTTATAATAGTCAGAAAGGTTCAGAGCTTTAGCACTGAAATATTCTCACTTTGGTCAAAACATTAGAAGACTTAATTTCCTTTCCTTTCAGTCTTATATATATGTGTATATAAAATTTAAAAGCCTTCAGATAATTTTCATTGAATGATTTAGATTTATACGTTGCTATATACAGGAACTCAAGTTTCAGATTGCTAAGAACACAGGATGGGATCGTGTGGTTATTGGCTGATCTACCCTTCAGTACAACAAGGTAGGCATTGAAGCATTTGCTTTTGAAATGGCTTAGTGTATCCACACTGACCAGCACCGGTTAATGGAAATGACCCAGCCTGCCCACACGCAAAATTCCAAACACAGTTCCAGTTCCTCCCTTTTTAATGCCATCCTTGGCATATTTCAGGAGATTGCATTTATTTAGTAGTTTGTTAAGGAATAAAATACCAAAGAGAAGCAGTATGCTGCTTCTTTTTTGGTGCTGCATTCATTAAGAAACTGGAGAATCTAAAGAAAAGTATAAATAGTTTCAAAAGGCATCCAATATGCAATAATGCATTCTAGCAAATGTTTTTTACAACTTGAGAAGTGTTTAGAAATTTGTTCCAATTTGAGCGGAGGAAGTTCAATTCTTTACCTTGCTGCAGAATTTTTTGTGTTACTCTGGCGTGTTATTTAAAAATGATGAAAAGCAAATACATAACTATGAATATAAACAGAAAGATTGTAGTGCAACACAATGAAGTGAGCACAATATGTGATATGCCTATCACAAAAATATTATGATAGTTATTCTAATATGTCATGCCACATTGAAGATCGTGTAATAAACAAGTATAAATATTAAAGATTAGCACTGGGCAACTATTTCAGTACTAACTTTTACAAAACAGTTGGTAATAAAATGTGATGCATCTTCAAGATTCTTTCTGCTCTTCAAGGGGAAAAAGGCTCAAAGAGAGGCTCAGAGAATAAATCTATATTTTAGAGTCTTAAAGTAAAATTAAAATCCACCTAAACTATTCTTCTTGCTCATAGATAGGGAAGAAAACCAACAACAATGGAGAATATCATCAATAGTAGTTTGTAATTGTCCTGTACAGTGTTGACAAAAAACACAGAATTTATATGCCTGTCCTAATTAAGTTTCCTTTAAAAGATTTTCAGGTGCTATACTGATGCTGATGAGATACTTTAAATAGAAGAAATGTTACTAGAGAAAAAAAATCAGCAATAAGAAGTTCCAAAATTCTGCTTGATGCCTCTTTATGCGTCTCATTTCAACATTGTGTGATATGTCAGCGTTGTAATTCTCATATTTACTGTTTTATTCTAAGCCATCATAATGCTTTGTGACAATGTATTTGGTTCTTTGGGACTGAGAATGTATCTTCTTATTTTATCTGAAGCATCATGTACTTGAAATCATTGTACTAGAGAAAATCTACAAGGCAGCTGGAGTGGTCCCATGCAGTTTCTCCTAAAAGTGTCTCTAACAGAACGTATCTGAAGACTCAAGCGTACAAACTTTCTTCATCCAATCCCACAGCTGCCAAGAGAGGTGTAGGAACTTCCACTAAAATGCCAAAAGGCTTCCTTCCAGGCTTTATCCAGATCTCCAGCCAACTGTAGTTATTGCAGTTATTCCAGCTGGTCTGTGAAGAGAACTGTTATTTCATCAACCTGACCTTTTTTTTTTTTTTTTCCCCAAAGCTGTTTAAACAGGTTAAAGAGTAGATCTTTTCCAACCTGGAAGTCTTTGTGTTGGTTGAAATGAGTTAGTTCAGTAGGCAATCCTGTAGAATGGATAAAGGACTTAAGAGATGATAAGCAAATGGGAACAGAGTAAAAGGAATATCTTTTCAGGTAGTGTGGGTGAAATTGGAAGAGAAAATAGGAGCAAGATTTTACTAACTACTGATTTTCAGCAAAACTCTGCAACTTTGCCCCACTTATCTTCATCCAGGAGGAGAAATCAGTGACGGTTCTGGCAACATAAACTCCCAGATGGATTTTCATTGTAAATGTCTACCCTCTTCTGTTCTCCATCAGTGTCAGACTGCTGTAGGATTGCAGGGATGCACTGGGATGGAATCGTTGCAGAGATAGTTCTTCCTTCAGCAGTTTCAGAACATGACCTTCGTGTAAAGGGAAATGTTGCTGGTATATGGTGGAGTGTTCCGTAAATTTTATCCACTCGTTTTCAGTGTTTCCCTTCTGCTATGTGCATTTTCAGTCCTTTCTAGAAGTATAATTTTGACTCATCATTCATTTAGTAAAGATCTGTTCTTATGACATACATAAGCCTTTGAAAGCATCTACAGAATTAGAAACACAACTTGAAGAATTATGAAGTTTGAAACAAGCACAGAGAAATTCTAGATTTCTAATGTGTCAGTTAATTGACATATTATTGGAACTAAGGTCTGAAAAGTTTATATTTCAATTAAATATCTATTATTTTTGGGGGGATTGCAATTTTTTAAAAAATAAATTGTTGAATGCCCCTTGATTATTATTCTAAATTCTACAGAAATACAAATAATAAAGAAAAATTATATATACCTAACAGCCTCAGGGAAGCTTCAAGGCCCATTTTATTTAAAAATACTGCAAAAAATCTCTAAGAATATTGGTCATAGCCCGGAATACATCTGCAAACTGTGTCATATGAGTAATATTTTCTACAAGCTATTCTGTGATGGTTTCATGGCTATTTTCTGAATAGCAGAGTACTTTTATCCTAGTAATTAATTCAGCTTTCACTAAGCTTGAGGTTTTTTTTCTTAATTTATTGCCAGACTGGAAATATACTTTATTTCTTACAGTATGAGATGCTGTCATTTGGAATCAGAAGTGGGTTGGCATTTTCTTAGCCCTGTCCATCTCTATGAGGAATCTTAATAACAAAGTTCTACATATACATATACCTACAATATTTTTTCTTGATTCCATGAGTAAAAGATAATCCTACACAGTCCAAACATAGTACATGACTCAGAATCAATTTCTAGAAGGTAAAAATATTGTCTGTTGCTACTTTAATGTTTTCCTTCTGGCTATCCAACCTATCCAGAACTTGCAGAACAGCCTATCCAGGTTTGCATTGATCTAGACATCATTATCAGTCATAACTCATTTCAATGTGGTTGAGAGGACAGATGTGATAAGCTAGTACAGGGTATTTCTTTTCCCCACATTTCAATTGTGGAAACATTTGGTCAGTCACAAAATGACCATTCACTGGTCTAAAAGTTGATTCTGCTTTTATAGTGCTGTAATGACTCTTAAGCCATATGAAGGTCTTGGAAGTTAGCAAAAGTAAAAAAATACAAAATTAGTCAGCTGCTCACATTTCACTTGGAAATGTATTTCAGCATTTTGTAGAAGATGCTGCATGTTTGGGGAGAAAATATCTTGACATCCTGGAAATTAAACTATTTTGAAGTACTCTAGTCATTGTCAGTCTAAAAATGCTAGTCAACATGTGAAAATGAAGGTAATTTTTTCTGTACATATAATTATGGCAGAACTTCAGAACAACTTTTGAGGGAAATAAACAGTCTCCTCCATTGTATGGTATTTATCAGTTGTCTTTTTAACACACAAAGAGTTTCTTCAGGCCTTCTACAAGACAAAATTCAACAAAGCACCTCTGACAATATTTCCATTCTGTTATCTCATAACTATGGAAAAATTGAATGCATGGAATAGCAGGTCTCTGTCATACATTATTAATCTTTAGCAACTTCCTATTTACTGAAAATAAATCTCTCCTACCTTTACTTTTATTTTGTTGTATGAGATGTAATTGACTCAATACTACATGATGTGCTATAGTAGGAACTGATCTACTGGAACATAAGTGATTTCAACTTCAGTTATCTTACGTAACAGGTGATTTTTTATAACCTATGTAGGAAGCTGCTAAAAAGAGATTAATAATTTATGGCAACAGCCTGTAATCTGAAGTGAAATCTGAATCCTTATATTTGTCAAGAAAACAAGATACATATTAATTATATGACCTTTTCTCTATTTAAATCTTCAGTCGCAGATGAGGTAGATTTTTTTTTAGGACAGACAAGAGAGAAGAATGGTCCAAAGTTCTGAGAGGTCTTCTTCCCCACTGTGTAAGAATAACTGGCTGATATCCAGAATTCTGCACTTTATTATATTCATTTTCATATTCCGTCAACTTTACCACCTATCTTTCAAAATCTTACTTCAAACTGTAGACACCTGAAGATACTGAAAAATCATGACACTTCATTTGAGTTCCTTATTTCTACAGCAGAGAGATCTAACATAATAAAGTCTTCAGACAGATTACAATTTCTATCACGTTTAATATATCTTTCTATGATATATTAAATATGTGAGTATATATGCACATATATACATAATATATATATTTTCTGTTGCTAGTTGTTAAACACGGTAATTTTCTACCTGATGTCCTCTCTCTTTTGTCCTCTCTATTTTTTATTCCATAATAGATTTTTGTAGGAAAAAAAATCACATTATGTAGAATTGATTGAAACTAGCCTATCATTAAAAAATGGTCAGATTGCTAAAATAAAGTGTTTCATATTAGAGTTTTTATGTTTAAATTCTTCTGGGGGCATTTCCATCTTTTAACTTCTGCTTTTTGTCCTGTCAGGACCAATTCCAGAGATGTACACAAGAACATCCTGAAGTGAGATTCCTATTACTCTACAAAGTTAGTTTTTCTACATTATCAGTATAAAGCAAGTCTAAAAATAAGTACTACTTTCATATTGCTCAAATATAAAAATGCTTCATATTTTCATAAAACCATGGCAATTATCGTGTAGTTTTGTAAAGCTTTGTTTCAAAAGATTTTCAAATAGTATCTATCTAATTATCACATTAACATCCTGCCTTGCTATTCATATGTATGGGATGTTTCAATTCAGGTTATAACTTAGTTGTAACTCCAGATGTAAATTTGCTTGTAAAATTGTAGTAACAGTATTAAATGATCTGTTACTGATGTTTTTTAGAGCTAAGTAGTTGTTGAACATCAGCAATGCATACAGATAGTAGATTGGATGGTGTGGATTGGAGCTCTTGTGTTAAAAGAAGTTAATTTTATGACTGGATCTTATCAAGCGTTAGTAGTACAACAAATCATGTATAAATCTAGTAAAAGTAGTAAACTTAGCTCTGATTTAAGCTTCAATTAGGCTTCAATTCCCAGTCACACTTCTATGAATCCTTAGCAAATAAATATTGACTCAGATTTTAGACATTTTTTTCTGCTATGCCCCATTCTACCTCCCCTGTCATTCATTTCCTAACTAAAAACTGATTTTAAATAGTTGTTTATTTCCTTTCCCTTCTTTTTATTCAAAATGTTAAAAGCTCAGTATATTTATTAAAAACAAACAAAAAAAACCCAACAATCTCAAGTAAGCAATCTGGGGAAAAGAAATGAATCTCATTAACTGGTGCATAAAAAGTAAAACAAAACAGACATCTAAAAATCTGCTACCAGAAGTGGAAGAAATTGCTTTTGCCTGAGGCAGGATTTTCTGTTTAATTTTCTGTTTAAAGTTTTCTTCCTCCATCATTTCCTCCGGAAAGTGAAGATTATTTTGCCATCAAAATTAACACACACTGTGATTTTCCTTTTTCAGGATTTTGGAATAGAGCTTTTACTACCTTCATGACTTTTACTGGGCTGCTTTTTTCTTTTTCCTTAAAGTTCTGTGAAATTTCTCAGTGCAATGGAGTTTCTTTCCTATGATTTTTGTGTGATACATATCACAAAATAGTAATGTAAAGATGTGAGATCTTTCATTATTTAGTTTGGTGGTTTGATATGTAGTATTTTCCGGAGGTGCTCTGAAGGAAAATTCAGATCAAAGAATGTCCAAGATATTTTAATTCAACAAATAACATATGTATCATTTTCTCCATAATTGAAATTATTCATCAAATGAACAGTTTTGATTTGCAATAAACTGCATAAACTAACTCTAGCCATTTGATTTTATAGCTTTAAGTCATGCTGTGAGGAAGTAAGGACTAAATCCAGGACTAGACAAGGGTTAGATACATACTTTGCACAACCAGAGTTTTATGCACAGACAACCTTACTAACTCTGAAAGTGGAAATAACATGCCTCACTGTGGTGCTGCACTCATGCAAATGTAGTCATGGTACATTTGGATATGACCTAGGTGAAGTCTGTAGATTAGATTCCGCTGCACAGTATTATTTGATAAGACCCAAAAGTAGTATATAAAAGAATAAATAATTTTCATGGCTGGGGAGAACTATGTATTTAATATGAAGTACTGATTAGTATATATTTTGAATATCTTGTAATCTAATTTTACAATTCCTACTTTTTCTTGATATTTCAATTAACAAAGCAGCTCATCTGCTCCAATAAACTTCCATTAGATTTGCATATTTGGCCAAATTTGGCAAATTTTGTCCCAGAGCATGATTCGTTCTACCATCTTAGAATTCCACATATGAATATTATTATCCAAGACTAACATTCCAGGATGCTGTCTTCATTAAAGGAGAGAAATGGGGATCTCCAGGGAGGATTCAACCTTAATCCTAAAATAGGCATGCAAAACTAGATTTGGAGCTGCTACTTTCTTTCTTTAACACCCTCTGGTACTAAATTACATTTTTGTCTACACAAATTCATCTTGGAAGCATGTTCTGGCACTTCTAGGGTGCAACTTATCTGTCTCAGATGTCTCCTGCAGGCTGTGATGAACCGTAACCTACAGGTATATAGTTCACTCAGTTCAACAACTATAAAGAAGGTCTAAATGACTCCTTTATGCATCTACATTTGGCTAGATGCTTCTCACATACCATCTAATGTAGAACTCATAGCTGGAGGCACAGTTAGATCATTTTGAAATAATGAATATCCCCAGTGCTTTATACATGCCCTCTAGGGCTACATATAACTACATGTTTGTTGAAGATTTTCTAATACATGCTAGCGGCCAAACTGGCATTAAGATCAAGGGAGACCAGTGATATCATAAACCACATTTCATATGTCTAATTCTGACCAGTCTTGAGAAAAGGTCACATTTACTGAATCCTTACTTTATGAGATATGCACCTAAACCAAAGACAAAACTCTACCCAAACATATATTCTATCACAGGTTAAATTCAATATTGTGTGCCAAACCTGAATTTGGTATCATTCCAGTCTGTAGGATATGACTACAACTTTGTGCAAGTCTGGTCAAGCTAGATTTGAAAGTGTAGACACTACAGATGTAGCATATAAGATTGTGGTACTTTGTGAGATAAAGAAAATTTTTTAGAGGAAATCAGATTGTCTTTTTGAAGAACTGCTTTTGAAGACAAAGAATATTAATCTATTTGTTACTTATTTTGGTGACTCTAAGCTATTAAGGAGCTGGAGACACTGATTTCATTATTCTTATCAGACTTTCTCCTTTTTCTTTTTTGTCTTCTCACACCTCATTAACTTCATCCATTGATCTTAAAGCAGCGTAAAAGGGAGTGATAACATTTTAATATAACACAGATAGAAAACAGAAGGTATCAGAGTATCACCTAAGGATAACCCACAGACCACTGGAAAATTCAGGAACAGAAACTGTTTTTTTAAACTCTAGTCCAGGCTTCTATACATGAAATAGCTTACACTGGAGCTAATATAAAGTGTGTGCACATGCATTCAAGAATGTCTAAATCATCTGGATACTGACATGACAGTATTTAATTTTCCAGAATTTGTTAAATTCCATTTCCATTGCATGGTGCCTTATAAACAGGTAGAGAATATGTTCTCAGGCAATTCATTTACTTTTGGTGAAGTAGGGACTGAATGTATTCCTGAAAATTGTCTGTCACAAGGCAAGTAGATCCCAATACTGCTGCTTGTCCTGACTTATTAGTGTATTGTTCAACTCAGTGCTCATTATTCATGAGCATGTCAGAATTCAGTGTTTTAGGCTACATCTTGCATAGTATTTCTTTGACATTACATGCATAAACGCAGATGCAAAATAATCTACTGCTGTAACTTGGCTTTTCATTTTAACCAGCAGTGTTCTAAAGCAGAGGGATAGAGAATGAAAAACATGCTAGACTGAAGTACTTAGGAATGAATGGTTAAAGAAATAAATGGTGGACCTCTTGAAGGCAAGTTTCATTACAAACAGGTAGAAAGAGGATTATTTTCTGAAGAATAAAATAATTTTAATAATAAATATAATTTATGAATAATGTGGTACTATGGTAATAAACTCTGAAGATTACCCAGTAAAGGAGCAGATCTACTCTGGATTTACTGGGTCTCAAAACTTTGGACTTATAAGCTTTGTACTTCAGTTTTAGTGGCTGCTGAACCTATTAAAAGGAAGTTTGATAAAACATTCAAAGAGCATTTAAAAATTGAGAGCATGTACATTCCAAGCATTATTCCACAGTGACTTGAAAAGGCTGAGAAATAGACTCTGCAGGGGCCACCTTGTTCAGTTGATGTTATTCACTGCCCACAGGCACTGCACACTATCCAGCCACTGTCACTGGCAGCTCTGCCAGTTCTGGTGAGAGAGTAATGAAAAATGTTTTTGGCTGGGGTTGTAATGCTTCATTGCTTCCATGGTTTCTCTCGTTTGAGATACAGTAATGCAATCAGGAGATGCAAACTGCATTTCACTTGCCTATGTGCCCTAGAGTTCAAGGAGGATGAGGAGAGGTTCATCAGGTTCCCATACACACTCTACATTACAAGGTTGACACTGGAAAGTCACTCCAGCTAAGGTAACTTAAGATACACCTACATTGCCTTTAAATTTGGTTGTTTTACACTCAAAGTTTGATTTGAAATTTTAGAGCTGACTGACTTAAATGTCCATACAGTCTGCAGGGCTGTGATTTGACAGGGAGCATGTTTGGCTTTCCCAGAGTACAATTATATGAACCACTACGCAGGCAATGGAATAATGAGGAATTTGTACTTGAATGTGAGCTGGAGATGTAAACTAACACAGTACTGTGTGTTCTTAATTCCTTAAGTCCTATCTCTTTTTGTTAATACTTATAATTACAGAATGAAAATTTGAAGATTATACACTTGTTATATGAAAACTGTAGCTACACTTTCACCAGAGTTAAAATACCCTCATTCTACACATAGCTATATATATAATACATAGGAATTTATTTTACTGCTTTGTGTCGTGTGTCATAACATTAATCTCTTCTGTCTAAATCAAATAGAGCTTCTGGCTATGTCAGCTTTAGACACACCTAAAGCAGATAAATTAAAATGTTGCCTCTCATTTTTTCTCCCAGCAATGATGTCATCCTTAATAGCTTGTTCATCTATTTTTGCAGTGTCTCCAGCACCGGCTCATATACACTGCACTCTGCAAATCTATCCACAAAAACATTCTCTTTTCTTCTCTAAAGCTGTTCAGACACTTCTGCTGTCTACCCTGGTGTCTCCAAATTGCTTCCTTTACTCAGTTATGCCACACGCAAGCGTCTGTGGGAAGGGTACATAACAGTATCAGTGTTTTTCCTGCCTGGCTCCCCACACTTTCTGTACTACTTCCTATCCTTTTTGATTTATGTTAATCTTCCAAAGATGAAATTTTGTGTCATTTACAGTACTGTTGACCTCAGGCACTCGAAAGGAATGTGTTAGCCTATGAATAATAATGAGTTGGGCTTAAAAAAAAATATATTTGCATGATCATATGTAAAATTTTATTTGCCTTCTGCAACTTTCATTGAGACTTTACAGTAAGTATTTCCCAATCTTCTTTACAATCATGAGAGCCAAGTTTTTTTTTTTTTTTTAATATGAAAGCTGAGATTCTTATATACAAATATTACTCTAGAAGCTGAAGTGTTAGAGAAAATATCAGATATCCCCAAAGCTGTGATTAAACTGAAATCCAGCATTTATTTCTGTTGGGAACATATCTGTCTGAATACCAGATTTTTACTGCACTGTTATTTAACTTTCTGTATGTCAGAGATCAGAGCTCTCCCTTTGGCTGGACTCTTGGTCTGCTGATAGACAGACGATAGATCCATAAATGCTGAACCTCTGATGAGGTTTTCTCTTCCCTTTGAGGAAAAAAAAAGAAGGCCAGGACTATCTTCCTTTTGATGTTGTCATCTACTTTAGCAATTAGTTATCAGTGGAAGAGTTCAGAGTAAACCACTAGTTTTTAACCACTTTTATTAACAGCTGCAATAAGATCTTGAAGCTGAATGTGCAGAGTGAGAAAGAGGATTCCCAGATAAATGAGAAGTTTAATGCAGGAAAATCTTGTGATACAGATCTCTGAAGGAAGACCAAGAGGTAGTTCTGAACATTCAACATGATACAAAGATGTGCATCTGGAAAAAATGAGAGTAAATGGAAGTACAAAGAGCCCTCATCCATAATTCCTAATTAATAAAATTTTAGGTAATAGCAGGTGTTTTCCACTAATGTGTGGTATCAGCATTAAATAGAGATGATATAATGAAAATCTGGGATTCTGTGTCAACAGTTTACAGATTGGTGTGACTCAGTTCCATGACTAATGTGGCAGGGGAACCCGCAGAAACACGCCCCAAGAAAGGGGAATGGAGAAAAGAGGAACAGGTAGGACAATGGGCTTAAACACAAAAAAAGTGTCTTACTCTAATACTGAAGATGTATGCTAGGGAGCACACAATGTTGAGATGAACAGAAACAGAAAAGAGGGGCGTCTCGTGGCTTGCAAACAGTCGCATCTTTCCCTTTGAATGATAAATGGGAACAGAACAGTGAACAGTCCCCTGGGATAAGTAGTTCTCTTCTGAGGCAGATATACCTGGAACTATTGACAACCCATGGAATTGGAGCATTAACTCTTTAACTCCCAGTACCTTACTTGATATTACGATGTGAAATACCCATAACAAAAGCAAATCATAAAATCACGATATTTTGGTCTATAAATAAGTTCAAAGTTGTTTTCATGATTTTCTTTTTTTTTTTTCTTTTTAATGTAGATGAGGGAGTGAGGAAATCCAACATACTTTTTTTCCTGAAAGTCTCCAACTTTAAGTAAAGATCATGAGTGATTGTATTTTGTGAAGTCAACCAATCCCCCAAATGGTGACAAAACATTTGAATTTCTATTTAACACCAAACTAATCAAAAGATTTTCAAATCCTTATACCTATGATTAATATATTCAGTAATAATTTCATGAATTTTAGTGGCAGCATGCTATGCATAACATTAAATACCTGCATTAGCAGGTTATTGCAGGCCATTTTATAAATATATCGATACTTGGGTTCAAATGACATCAACTTTCGACCACAAAACTTAAAGAAAACATTAAGTGCGACAACTTTCATGTAATTTAAAATGTTTCAAATGTAATATAAAACATTTATTACCTTTATTTATTTCATGCATTGCTGTGTTATACAGAAAAGGTTACTGTGTGGTGCACAGCTATAAATTGCATATTTTCAAACAGATGTAAAAATGTACATTTGGTGAAAATTCTTATCCATCCCCAAGCTGCTTGAGTACTGTGTATACAGCACTGACATAAGAACCTACACAACATCCTGAATGATAAATAGAGATGAGAGGCGTAGTAGCAGACAGAACATCTTTATTTAATTTTCAGATATGAATGTCTAGCTGATGTTTTAAATGATAATATGAAAAATGATTAGATTGAGTGGAGGAAAGTTACTCCAAATATCTGTCAGTGGAATGTGGTTTCACTTTAGCAGCAGTAGCAGTGCTTTTGCAAGGTTTGACCAAAGGTTTGTATATGAAAAATATAAAGTTCAAAGAATGGTGGACCACGTCTATTGGAATCACATGGATAAAATGTCAGTGGATGAGCAAGCAGTACCTGTTCTCAGTTTTTTCATATCCTTTCATTCTATCCAAAGTACAGCTGCAATGATTTTCTATCCTGCTTTTTCCTTATTTTCTTACATCCGAAATTCAAGCTTCTCTTCCTCACTTACAAAACACTTCACAGGTCTTCTCCTGGTTGCACTGCTGCACTTCTCACCTTTTCCTACTCTCTGCAGCCTGTCAGCTCTCCTTTCCTGACTGCTCTCTTTGTCTTCTGAACTCACCGAACATTTTGCACCTCTTTTACTATGCCACCCTGTAGGTCTGGAACAGCCTTCTTATTATTCCCGGCCAAGTTCAGTTTCTCTGCTGTCATCAAAATCTTCTTTAAAAAATTATCACGTTGCTATGTTGGTATGTCAGGAAAGAGACTTTCTTCCCTTGATTTGATGTATAGAGGGAAAATTTCCACATCTAATTTCTGGCAGCCCACATCTACAGCTGAAAGGTGATAATACACCAGATGTCATAAATGAAGGGATCTCAGTACTAAGCAAACCACCACAGCTCAGGAATGGAGACAACTACATGTTTTAATGTATGAGGAGTTAAAAACAAGCTGGGAGGATTCAGAGACATTCTTACCCAGTTTGTATCAGTCTTGATTTTATTTAGTTTATACCATAGCTTTGAAGTCAACATAATCCACTCTGATCAATGTGAAGGTGACATGTATCAGCTTGCATTAATTATTAAATTATTCTTTGTTAGCATGTTTCATCCATGCACCTGTGAACATTTTGCAGGGAAGATGTTTGGACTGTTCCCACTTTGAAGGAGAGACTGATGTACAGTAGAGATCCATTCCCCAGAACAGAAAAGTCAGTAGCCAAGAAGTAGAAATAAATCCAGATCTTCCCTATTTCAGTTTTGACGTCCATCCATAACAGCATGCTTACAACATCCTAATTCCTAGGAAGATCTCATGGCTGTGGAATTTAATCAGAGAACAAATTTCAGTGGTCAAATCATGCAGTAAGTTTTACTGTCAGATTATAAGACATTTACAAACTGGGACATAATGTTCAAAATGGATTTCCAAATTACAGCACAGAAATACTTTTGCTTTATTTTTGTCACCAACTAAGTGAATTCACATTTTTGTTTCCAACTGGGTAAGTAAATACTTTAAATAGTTTGCTTTTTCTAAGAATGAAAGAGCAATCAGAAAACATTTCCTTATAAAACATGAAAAAACATTTCATCCTCTCCAAGGATGAAGACTAGCTACCCTCTCTTTGTGATTCATTCCCAATGCTTTCTTGTTTATCTATCTGGGTTCGGTAAAAAAATAGTTTTGATTTGACACTTTTGCAGTGATTAAGAATAAAAATCTCACAGGAAAATGAGAAAATCAGCTAATGCTTAATTTGTGATTTCATAAACATTTCTGAATTCCGGTAGCAAGGCATAAGGCTGAAATAAAAGTACTCATTTTAGCCTGCTATAAATAAACAGGAAATGCAATCCTGCTGAAAGAAAGAGCTCATGAGGCTCTTTTTTTTTTCAGTTCGCTACTGAAGAGGACTCCTTTGCTTTTCACAGATGCTTTACAATGAATCTGTGTTCAAGCTAGATAGTGATAGAAGGTCAATACTATATTTGGAAAATAGAAGTCATGGAAGACATGAACAATTTCCTTTGTTTAATATTGAAGGCTGTGTTAGATTCTCCTACAAGGATGTACTGGTGACTTGATTCAGAAAATGAATGAAAACATGATCTTTCAAAAACCAAAGGTTAATCTAACAAAACAGGATCCAGACAAGATCTAATAACTACTCAGAAACTCCTCGGAACAGCCTGAGGCAGTAAGTCCCAAAAAGTGAATAAAGTGGTACAGCTAGGATAATTATATCTTATTTCTGATAGAGTATTCATTTATTTATTTACTTACTTACTTTTCTAGCTTGCTTATAGGCTTTAAATCAACGTTGCATATGCTTTTAGCAAGTGGCATATACATTCTCTGCTCAGGTCACCAAAGTTATCCAGCACTCAGAGAGCAAAAGCTAGCCAACTGCAAGTTCTGCAAATTCCAGATTTTTTATTAAAATGAAAAAGATCATTAATAATTCAATAAGCACATTCAACCTTGTGGTTTTTATTTTGATGTCAAAGACGTAGTTACTGCCTTTTCGCTGTTAACAATTTGTAGAATATGCAATTTTTACCATAATTCATGTAGACTAGTGTGTAAAGTTCCTGTAAAAATTCTGCAAATCGGAGTGTAAGTTCAACAGTAAACTCAGTGGAATATATTTTAAATTAATTTTAATTAATACTTAAAATTATTAAAAGATTGTGATTCTGAAACTAAATTTAATAACGGTGTTTTTTGTAGTGTGATGATACCAGCTAGGAATAGGCTCTTGCTAAACAAGCAAGCAGAGAATTTGATTAAATCCGTTTCTCTGAAAACTACTTAAAATAGTATTGATAAATGTAATTGGAAAAAAAAAATAAACAGCTGCAATATTCATTTGATTTGCATGATTATTAGAATTTAATTTTTCAGTGTCCATGTATAGTAATGTGAATTGTTTCCAGCAGCTTTCTCAGTTTAAAAAAAAAAAATGCATATTTAGAGCCCTTTAATAAGTTAATAATATTATGATGTACGTCACAGTTGCAGAATTTTGGCCCCTGCAAAAAGCTCATGTATATAACTTTTAAAAGAATCCAAATGACTCATGCCAGACAAAACTGAAAGAAAGTTTAAGTGTTGCTAAAGCTGAGCAGTTTGACTTATTGAGAAAGAAACTCATTCATTTTTAGTTTAACTAACATAAATGTATACTACCGTATAACAGTGAAATTCAGTATTAGAATTGGAAATAAAAATTACGGGCCAACAAAACAGAAAATAGGGATAAAAAGAACTGTTGGAAATGGTGATAATTTCATCAATAGATTACAACATTACTGAAAAGCTGAAACCTTTTTCTGCATTTCATTGTAAATATTGTAGGTTTCTACCAGACTTCATGAGGTATGAACCCATAGTTCATCACTGAAATTTTTATCAGTCTGTCAGATTTTGACAAAATTGGTCAATGAATTACAGAGTTATTAAGAAGGCACTTAGGAAGGAAAGCACTGATATATTTCTTAAGTTTCCTTAGAAATCAGAATAAAAGAAGAAGCTGAAAATGAAAAACTAATTAGTTTTCTATAAAAAATTCTTGGCTAGCCTTCTTTAAAAAAATGTGATTCTTGGGGGCAGAAAGTAAAGAACATTTCTGAAACTATCAAACATCTAACTACGAACAAAATCCCTGTTTGCCATCCATATTTAAAGGACTAAACCTATCAGTACTATAAATTTAAGTAA
>VXAB01004368.1:176821-239735 GCA_013399175.1 Odontophorus gujanensis
TAACTAGGATTTATTTTACCACTGCTACCTTTAGTTGTACAGATTATCCAATCTGACACATCACTTTCGTCTTCTTTTTCCCTTGGGACTCCTGAAACTGTATTTACTTCAGTTTTCAATAAGATCTGTGATTTTTATATAGATTATTGTGATTTCTTTACTGTTATGTGAGTAAATAATTTATAATTATACCATATACAAAAATCTCAGCAAACAACTGTATGGTTTGGTGAATCAAAGAGCAGAGTGAGTTTCAAGAAAGGCATGTCAGAATAAAATCACTTCCATTATCTTAAACAAAGCTCTGCCACTTGTGTCTCTCTGAAATGGAGAGAATGATAAAGGATTTCTCTCTAATATGCATGAGATTTATGTATAAAGTGCAATAAGAAAGAGTAATGCATGATTGTAAACTTATTTATTCAGAAGTGTGATGTTTAATGTTCAGAGAATCCATAGATGTCAGAATTCAGAGTAGTCAGTCTCTTTTACAAGCACCATCACTGTAGACACATCCTGAAAAAATAAAGAATCAAATACAAAAAGGTATTGCATTACACTGTTCCGTAAAGATTAAAAAGTTGGGTCCACTGAATAGATAGAAAGGGAATTTAATATTCTGACATAATTACTCTTTAGACATATGTTCTATTGATACTTCAAAAAAAACACAAGTAGCCTGGCAGGAATAAGCTTCGATTAGTCATATTGATAAATTGGAATAGATCTGAATTGAGTGTGAATGTAAGATGGAAGGCTAATCCTTTTAGCATATGGTTTGGAAGCACTATTACCCTTACAATCTCAGATGCTGGTCTCATGATCATTACGGTTGTGCAATGTATACTATTCCCTGTGGCCCATTAATTGGCTTGTGGAACAATTTATAGGTTACAGAGATAACTGAACTGTTATTAAAATAAATGATTTGAAAATTACCCCAGTAATAACAAAAGGAGAGATCTAGAAGGAATGAGAAGTGGCTTCTGAAAGAATTGGTAATGGAATATAACAACTTGTGAACCATTAGAAGGAATCATATTCTCTGCAAAGAAAACAAGTGGGAACAATTTTCCACAATTTAGCAAACCATCATTAATTATACAGAAGAGAAAGGAAATACAGTGAATTGACTTTTAGCTGTATGTGGCTTACAGTGTGGTAGCTTAAATTCAAATTGTTTTGATAACTTTAAAGTTTGTAATGAAATAGGTAGAAAATGGTTTGTGCACAGGTTAAATGGTTACACAGAATGCTGGGACCTCTCCTAGCTTTTTAAACAGATTTGCAGAAGGGAATATAAAGAGATTTTTCTGACACAGTAATGTCTTGGCAGACAATTATTAGGAGATTTTATATCTATATTATTCAACATACTCCACTTACTAATCTTTCTACTGTAGTATAAGTAGAAAAGCTAGCTAATGCTGTGCATTATAAGAAACTATACCATCTTCAAAATTGAATTGAGTACATATTAGTCAATAGAATACAGTTATAAGTTATAGAAATTATACTTCTAAACTTTTTTAGTCTTCTGTTTTTTGGAACAGAATTTACCTTCCACTCCAAGCATAAATTTTCCTCACGATTGACTTCAAAGAAGTTTTCATTTTAAAAAAATCCAGTAGTACAGAATAATAATGATTTATATTAATGACAGTCTTTTCAACTACCTTGGAATGTAGCATTAATTTAAGTGACATTTTAGTATATTTCCAAAGATGTAAAAGAGAACATAACCGACTAAGTAAGACTAAGAAGGAAGGACTGAGTGCAAAATCAACACATGCTTTTTTTAGGGAGTTATTTCAAAAAGCCTTCTTACAAGTTTGCAAACTAAGGAATTCACTAAATTTCTTTCTTATCTATGAAGGTAAACATTATCATAAATACTTGCAGCATCAGGAATTTACATAATAACTGCAAAAAACTCTCTCAAACACTCTAGAAAAACAAAGCATAGAGCAGAAGACAATCTGAGGAAAGAATTCTTAAAACACTCCTAAAACATTCCATACATTTCAATGATTATACATGGAATTTATTTTGTACACATGCAAAACATGCTAGACCTGAATCACAAAAAATCACCTTTCCTGTTCAAAAATACACAAATACATTTATCAGTAATGTTTCCTTTATGTCAATTACCTTGATTTGTAGTTACCCTGATTTGTGATTGTATGCCGTACATCCTCATCAGTGATAGTAGCAGTATTGTCAACTTTTTCTAATTTATTTTAGGCATTTAACTGATAAGTTTAAATTAGGATTTGAGTCTCCTGAAGTTTTTATAATCAGTGAAGAGATAAGAATGATTTCCATGAGAATTCAGACTGAATTTCTGGTAGCACATTAAATTCAAGTGTTAGTAGTTCTCCGTTCTTGAAGTACCTGTTTCTGTTCCCTGAACATGGATGAATGCTGGGGAGACAAGATGTTAATTTAACACCCACAGTGGGAGGAATTAATCTTTCCTGGTTTGGGACTCTGAAGTTGAGGCAGGGAGAGAGTACGTAGTTGTCTCATATATTGTTTAGGTGGAAGACACTTATCCTCATGTTTTTTCCTGAGTTATCATAGCTCACTAAGCTAATTAGACAAAATGGCAATGATATATCACAATGACATGATGCATCTGCATCCAGAAAAGAAAATTCTTCCTATTTTGCTGATTTTCAGATTTTCCTATTTTGCTGATTTTCAGATTTTCCTGTTTTACTGACTTCCATATTCCCAGAGAAACCATTTGTCCCATCGTTACCATAGCGGTTATGTTTTCCTACTCATTCAGGGGATGATTAGGACAAAAACAAAAATTAGCAATTGTATTTGCTTGTAGTATTCTTCTAAGTGTGTTAGATAAACAGTAGAATGAAGGACATGTTGTGTACAGCTGAGTTGCTAAGTCAACTCAAAACTGTTCTACTTGCTATTATTTCTTAAAGAAATACATGTCTTCTGCCTTTTAGATTTCCAGTCAGCTCAGTAGGATATTTCAGCATGTGATTATAGACAATCCAGATGCAAATGAATCACATCAAGTCTAAAGAGAAAGCGGGAATACATTTTTGAAAAATTATTTTTATTTGACAAAAAAAGAACAGTGAATTTTAGTTGCTTTTACAATATCGTTTTGCCTTCTGTGAGTGTTAAAGTATTTTAAAAGTAGAGTATTTTTTGTGTGGGTCAGCTTTCCATCTGTATGACTTTGAAAAACTTGTATCTTTGAATGTCAGCAACTTGTAGTGATAGTTAATAAAGCTAGTTGAAAGATGCAGAAAAATAATGAAATAATGGAAGGGCCATTCTTGTTTTGAATGAACTATTAATAGATCAGAAACATTATTGTACAAAATAATGATTACACTGTTCTGATTCTCTGAGCTCAGTAAGGTTTGAAAAGACTGAGTTATTATTGTGTTCAGTTTTCCTGTGGCCCTTCAAAGTCTCACTGCCTCTTTCTGTACAGAAAATTGTTCCTAAATGAGGGATTTCTGTCAGACTTGTCACCCTAACTTAGGCTACAGAACTTCATCTAGGGTCAAGAATAAAATATTCATGTCAATATGAGATTCAATAAACTTAAATTGTCATTGAAATTTTTTGGGACTGTCTTTCACTTCCTTCACTGTCACATTCTGACAGGCAACCACTTTTGTATGATTTTGATTGAAGCTGAAATAAAAGATTATTTGGTACATATTTTCATTTCTGGGAAAAATAGCCTCTTGTATTACACAAGCTGTATTAAATGTGAATTTAACTAGATTAATTACATTCTCAATCTTGTAGACACTAATAACTGGAGGGAGACAAAGTGATTCATCAGCTACATTTGCCATTATGTGCCTCCTAAGTCCTTTTCTATCTTTCAAATTTATTGACCACTATGTACATAAACCAAATGATGTGCCTTGTAACACCACACAAGAATTTCTGCTCTTTATCCTTATATAGAACACAAGAAGCCTACTATAACCATTTAATTATTAGTTTTGCTAATATGTGTGAACTTGATCCAAGGAGCAAATATTTTCAATGTCTGGACAATAAATAAACACCTCTAACCTGTCTGAATCCATTTGAAAAACCACCTCTCTTTAATCCTTTCTTTTTCTCTAAAATTCCCTATAAATCTTGGTTAATTACGTTCATAATGTGTGGTAGGTCCTCAGCTACAGCAACATGTATCACTATCTAAAGAGTACGTACACATTGAAGTGTGTATTTTCAGTGCTGGTGACATTGCAAAGACAGTGTCAGTCATCAGGGAAATAGGGAAGCAGGGAAAAGTGGTGGGCAGAGAAGACCAAAGATCTTCGATTAAAAGAAGTGTATACAGCCTCGACTCTTTGAAATCTGTGGCAAATTGTATAAACCTGGTATTGAGGACTTGGCATTGGTTACATACTGTCAAGTATGAGAGATATAGGCATATGGTAAGCACTCAAATATCTGCTGCTTACCAGTAGGGGAAATAACTATGTGAAATGGGTAGCAGATGTTCCTTCAGGATGCATGTATTTAGGTTCTATGGAAAGACCCACAGGTTTAATGGCAATAACTAACATTTAAGTGATGCAATTTTCTATAAATTCTACCTTACCTGTAGAGCTTTCTATGTAATTCAGAAACATCTAAAAAAAAATCTCATCCTTTCTATGGAAATAGACGGGACTGCTATGGAAAGGATCATTAAGCTGATCCATTGCTCTGTTTAAAATTAGATGTCTCTTTGTTTAAAATTTGTCTGACTTCATTAAAATTACCTTACTTTGAATTTTTCTTTCTCTAAAATCAAAAATTAATGACAAGGATATGGAAAATGAAATTGGGAAATTTAGAAATTGTTTTCAGGTGAAATTCTTCCAGTCAGGAAAGTATCCTATGTAGAAATAAAAATATTTCAAAAATCCAGTGGGACAGTTTTCACCTTTTCAGAAATGCAGACATAAACAATCTAGATTCATTCATTTTGCACTTTTATTTCAGTATGCATGACTCTTTTCCTATGCATGATGAAAGCAATTTTTTTTCAAAATGTTCAATGCACTCTATATAATTTCCTTATCTTGGTTTCTTTGTAGCCCTATTTCATTGTTGCTTTTTCAGTAAGTTCCTTTCTGAAAAGAAGGACTTATTTAAAAGAAGGTTAATGATAAATGAAATAGAAACATAGTTAGAAACCTTCAGTTTGTGGGTGACTGACAGGCCAGTAGCATTTTCTATTTAGAAGAACCATGAACTCCTTGGGAATTTTGTTTAAAAGAACTCCAATATTTTTTGTTTTGTTTTATTTTGTTATAGCAGTAGGTTATATCATGTAACTCTTACTAGACATCTTTAAGTACAAAATACTAATTTGCATCTAGATGTGCAATGATATGAGGACAGGCTAGGGCAAAATGGCAGACTTAAAAAGAGGACGAAACATGAGAGGAAAGCAAGAAATGAGATTCTGATTTGGGACTGTGGTGGAGTTTTGTGTAGAATAGAATTTCATTTATTTGAAAAGCTTTGGACAGATAGATAAACTAAATGGCTGGACCCTAAAAGTATAAAAAAATATATTTTCCTGAGCAGGAAAAAATTCCTAAATTGATATATCTTACCAATATGTAACATAATTCCATGGCACTGCAAAATTCCCTGAAAAATTATTTTAAATAAATTGAAAAATTCACAGTGATTTCAGTGATGTTATACGGAGGTCACCATCAGTTAGCTCTAGAGTATGTCTAAGTCACAAAGCTGTTATCTTCTGTTATCAACAAATTTATTCTGTGTCTGTATCTTCTTTATTTCCCACACACTATTTCAAATTCTTGCTTATTTTCTTCCAGAACTATTATACATGTTTAAAAATATATGTAAGTTAGAGGAAAGAGACAGAAAGGAACACAGTTTCTAATGTTTCCAATTAAAGAGTTTGCAGTTAAGTTTTCAGATGATAACATCTCTATGAAGACATGTAGTGCATGTTAGACAATAAGTATATTGTTATTTCTTGTACTTGCAACATTTCCCCTTATCTGATGATAATCCATTTGCCTTGTGCCTGAAGATGATTCTGTCTCTGTGCAACAAAACATCCTGTCCTCCACACATTCAGTGCCTCTAATATGTAAAGAATAAAATAAGCAAACAAGCAAACAAAAACAGGATTTGATTTGTAGATTTTTTTCCCATGAACACATCAGGATTGAATCGCTATCACCCAGAGATTCTCAAGGAAATTATTTCTCTCCATAGACCCAATTGGTCAACATTAAAAAGAAGTACTCAAGAGAGAAAGGGAATAATTTCTTCATCAGGATAAAAGTGTTACTATAAATTCCAGGAAATGGTTCAATACTTCATAGTTGTATACATGTTTTGGCATTTCACGCCTTTTGTGTTGTATCCTCCCATGTTAGTCTCTTCTGTGAAGTTCTCAGTAAAACAAATAAGTTCAGAGGTCTGAGTGATGCCTGCACATTTCAGTCACACCTTTAGCTTTCAGTAATCCTTGATTCAATTTGTCCACAATTCATTGTTAACATCTAGTTGATCTTTTGGTCTTGAGCAAAGTCAGCTTTATGTACCCAATGCAAACAGACTGCAAAGACTAAAAAGACAAAAGCTGCCAGGGGATTAAAAAATACTTGTAGCCTCTGATTAAGGGATTCACAGCAGTTCTCATCTCTTTGCACAGCAGCTTTATACTTAACTCAGAAGAAGTCATTATTTGTAGGTTTTTACTACTACTACTATTACTACTACTACAAATACTAATACTAATACTGCTGATGCTGCTACTACTTTTGTAAATAAATAAATAGAAAGAAATTTGTAGCTCCTTGAAAATGCAATGATGTATTTTCATCCTTCCTCAATTATTTGCCTGTTAACAGACCTTTAAAAAAAAACAAATTGTATTAGGCAGAGATAGACATTTGAAGATAATTGTCCTTTTGATTTTTGTCACTGATTTTTTACTTTATATTTTCTCATTTGGGTTATTGAACTCCATGCTTTCTTTCTTCCATTCAAGCATTCTACTATGATCTGACTGTACTAGTGACACAGAAGCTCACAGCCAGAGGGCCCTCTGTACAAAAGATATGCAACAAAGATTTCTCTAATTCACTTTCCTCCTCGTTCTCAGCCACATGCTGTAGTACTTCGATTCCTCTCTAGGAAACCAAACATGTTATCAGCTCTAGTCCTAGTACAGAATTTCTGTCAATTCAGCTGTAAAAACACAACCACCAGTGCACTGACTTAAAAATAAATATTAGCTGGAACATTTCTTCCTTGAATTTTCAGCAAGAGCATAAGCATCAAAATAACTGTGTCACTTATGTTCAATGGGTTGGAGGTAGGAGGCTAGGCTTGTTAGGTCTGTGCACAAAGAAATTCAAATAACGTGTTTGCTATCCCATGCCTTACCCTGCACTTTCTTTGTAGCAACAGGAGGTTTTTATCCTGGGGTGGACCACACCGAATCGAGAACAAAAATTTCTTCTTTGCATAACACTGTTTCATCTGTCAGTAGGAAGCCAAAGACTAAATGATACTTCACTTTAAATTAAATAGATATTAATAAACTACACATTTATGAACAATTTGCTGATGAACCTCTATAGTTTACAATTAGTTTGAAAAGAAATATAAAGGATTGTGGTGGTGTGATTTGTATAACAAGAAATAGAAAAGGAAAGGAAGTCCAATAATTAGTCTGGTTTAGATGCTGTACAGTATAAGTAATGAAGCAACAGTTCCAATATTCTTTAGCTAGTTACATTCCTAATTCTATTTTTAGTCTTTGTATGCGTAATTAATTCCCTTAGGATCAGTTAGGGATTTCTAAGACTCTACAAATGTTAATGAATGTATTCTTAAAACAGTCTGTGAAGTATACAAGTAATACTAATTCCCATTTTAGAGGTGAATTCAAAGGCCCAGAAAAAAAGAAGAGATTTATACAGAGTCAAGAAATCTGTGGCAGTGCTGAAAACTAATGGGGGATCTTACAATTTTTCCATTTTTTCTCAATTTAGTAGCCACCGTAAATCAATTTTAATGATTGGAAATTTAGTCAAAGCTTTTAAAAGGTAAATAAAACTTTTCTTTTTTTTTTTTTTCTTCAGAAGATGTAATAAAGCTATGTTGAGTGAATGTTCTGAATGTTCTCCAGGCAATTGAAAGAGAAAATGGTTGTCCAGAGTACTTAGCATGGGTTCATCAGGGGGAAGTCATGCTCGACCAACCTGGTAGCCTTCTATGATGTCATCACTTGCTGGGTAGATGGGGGGATACAAGTGGATGTAGTCAGCCTTTATTTCAGCAAGGTTTTTGACACTGTCTCCCACAGCAACCTTATAACAAAGTTGAGGAAGTGTGAAATAGATGAGTGGACAGTAAGGTGAGTTGAGAACAGTCTGACTGGCAGAGTTCAGAAGGTTGTGATCAGTGGCACAGAGTCCAGTTGCAGTCCTGTACTTAGAAGTGTTCCTCAGGGATTGGTGCTGTGTCTGGTCCTGTTCAACATCTTCATCAGTTATTTTGATGAGGAGATATTGTCCACTCTCAGCAAGTTTGCTGCAATCTCTTATATTCCATGATTCATATCAATCGGATCTGGGCAGCACCTCCAAGAGTGCCAGACCTGATCCCAGTAATAGTGTCAATAGACATGAAATCTCTTGACCTTCTCAGTTAAGGAAATAGGAATGAAAAAGTGTCTTCATAAGGATGCTGGAGTTTCTTTCTTTACAGTAGAAAGTACATATGGATGAACATGTATTTCTCTCTTTTCAGTGAAAAAGAAATGTCTAATGCAAAGGATAATGAAAGGTGGCTGAGTAGCCCTTGGTGTTCTCCAGGTTTGCCAAGTAAAGATGTTGCAAAGAGTCTCTTTCTATCCCAACTCAGCTCTTTCTAGTGAGGACGATAACTTCCATATCTTCACCTGTCAAAAAGCAGTTTCTAAGTTGGACAGCCACAGTAAATTGCAGTGATCAGTAAAAGCTGAGCCTCACAACATAATTATCTCAGAAGACGTACAATGTTTCTGAAGACAATTATCTTTATATCAGATAAAGGGAAAACATAGTTCCAAACAGCTTATATGAACCACTTTGCTGAACTGAAGTAGAAATTGCTTAGAAGGAACAAACTCAGTAAATGTACTGCTCTTATTGAGTTAATCATCATCACAATTCAGATATATGATTCATATGTTATGAACAGGGTCTTAACTTGTTCTTAAAGAGACAGTGGCTGACATAATTAGCTGATAGATTTCTGGAAATAAGTTTTCTTTTCTTTTCTTTTCTTTTTTTTTTTTGTCAAATGAAGCAGAACACACCTAATTATATTTCAGTACTTTTCTGTCTTGAACACTGTTTGCTACGGTTCATTTATTTAAGAAAACAAAGTCAACAGAAATGTATTCTGTTTCACTACTGCAAATGATCAGGGCAAATACAAAATAGGGACATTCAATGTTCTGACAGTAATGAAGAGTGATTTCATATGGATTTGTGTCCTTTATCATGGAAACCTTCTTATATCAGCAATCATTGCAGTATACAGTAACCACTGGGAAAGATTCAATGTGCTGCAGATAATCCAGAAGTACACATGATCTTTATTGGCCATGCTGACAGGCCAGACATCTGGCTGAAGACAGCATATCATTCTATCTACCTGAGCTATGAGTCCTATCTATCTTAGTTTGATCTCTTTTTCTCAAAATGGAACTGCTAATTCTAATCTCTTTCCCATAGGCTGATAATTATTTTCACAAAACTTGTAGGAATTAAATGACATCTTTAACTTTGTTCTTCTTTCAGATATGTTTGTAATGTTTAGATGTAATTAGAAAGAAGATGAGAGATACAAATAAACAGATGGATATGGAAGCAGCTAATGCAAATGCACATACAAAGTTTCTCGGAGAAATAGCAGCAGTTCAGCAATAGTAACAGTCAGTTCAGCAATTAGCAGTCAATCAGAGAAATCTCCAGATTTGTCTATGAAAGTTCACAGTGATCTCAAAGGATTAAGATGTGGAAGTGGTTTGCCCTTTGCTGGATGTAGCCTGGATAATAATGTTTTGATCAGTAGAGATACTTTAGAAAGAAAAATCAATTGAGGTCAGTATTCTTCATCCTGCAGACTCCCCAGTGCAGATAACTATGCAAAGACCATCCTTACAGCCAGGAGGGATATTTGATTAGACAATTGTGTTTTCAACAGGACCTCTAAGAAAGGTGGATAGTGGGAACGTATTTTTTTGTATATAAATGGACAAATTCCATACACTGTGTTTCCTTATGAGAACCCCTTGTGATCCACCAAACTTAAAGAGAGAATGTTCTTGTCCAGTGAAAGTAATTTACTGATATTTCACAGAAAAAAAAAAAAAAAGAACTTTTACAGTCCCCATACTCTGAGGCAACCGGCTCTGAGTTCTTAGGTTGTAATGTAGGTATGCAGTCATTTAGGTGTCCATAGGATGGAGGCTTTTAAGTCACTGTTTTGACTAAAGTTACATTGGTGACATAAGTCACATCTTACCATTAAAGNAATGGTCTTGGCCAGTGAAAATAATTTTAGAATATTTCAAAAAAAAAAAAAAAAAAAGAACTTTTACAGTCCCCATACTCTGAGGCAACCGGCTCTGAGTTCTTAGGTTGTAATGTAGGTATGCAGTCATTTAGGTGTCCATAGGATGGAGGCTCTTAAGTCACTGTTTGACTAAAGTTACATTGGTGACATAAGTCACATCTTACCATTAAAGTGACTACTGCTTTAGCTGTTTAAATACTTTAGAAATTCTTAACAATATTTTCCAGTCCTTGTCATTTAAGTAAAGCATTACTACATATATTTTGATCTGGGCAGCTCAAGCACACAGCATATACCTAGTTATAACAAGTTACTACATGTAATGAAACATTTCATTTTTTAATTTTTTATTTTTTTTTTTATTTAATCACTATAGATGATATAGAACTAAGTTTCAGTGTAGAGGCTCACACAAAATTTTTTGTCAGATTTTTTTCTGTATTCATCATTCCTTTATTTACTGTCATTTCTTAATGTTTTAGTGGTTTCTGTATCTTATTAACTAAACACTGTAACATTTTACTGAAATCAGTTTTCATATTTTGTTTCATGAAAAAAGGTAGTTGACAGGTATAATAAATATAAATTTTATTTCAGATTATGTTGTAAACTTCTGTCCTTTTAGAATGCTAGGCAAATTCAGACAGTTAAAAAAAATGTGCCACAGGAATATAGTATATCATCTTTCTAATAAAACACAGACTGAAAAATATGTATCTGTTTGTTGTCTTCAGTTTCTTAGCTGTTGAGAAGCAGAATTTCTCCTTTAGTTCACAATCCTAGACTTCTGAAGAATATTTACTATCGTTTCAATTCTTTTCTACTGTTCCTGTGGTGAATGAAAATATTTTATTTAAATTACAACCACTTACTCTCTTTTGATCCAAAGATTCAAAACAGAAAATACTTCACTGGTGCAGGATGGTAAGTTACTCCTTCTACAGTTCAGACTACATGGTGCAAGCAATTGCTGCTAATTAAAAATAATTTGGCAAAATCCTATGTCTGCTAAAACCAAGGTTTAAACATCAGAACATGATTTAGCATAGTAAGGAATAAGTTTCTTAATATAAAATATAGTTTGGATAGATTCCCTTTAATTCAAAATCAAAATACCTCAACAGAAATTTTATAAATCATATGATAGTTGAAAACAATTTCATTTCTTCTAACAGAATCTGAATTTATTTTGTAAACTACATGCCACTATATATTCTTTCTTGGTAAAAATTCACAGGATCCTACAGAATCACGTAATTGTAGGGGCTGAAAGGGACCTCTAGAGATTATCTATTCCAACCTTCCTGCCAAAGCAGCTCTCTAGACCAGTTTGCACAGGTAGGTGCCCAGGTGGGTATTGAGAGTCTCCTGAGAAGTAGACTCCACCACCTCTCTGAGCAGTTTGTGCCAGTCAGTGCTCCATTACCCTCTCTGTGAAGAAGTTCCCATGCACATTTTTGCAGTACTTCCTATGCATCAGTTTGTGACCATTTCCCCTTGTCCTATTGCCACACACTGAAGAGAAGAGTCCAGCCTCATCGTGCTCTTTAGATACTTATAGATGTGGATCAGATCCCCTCTGAGTCTTCTTTTTTCAAGGCTGAACAGACCCAGGTCTCTCAGCCTTTACTCATAAGAGGAGTATTTCAGGGCCCTTTATCATCTTTGTGGCCCTCTTCTGGACTCTTTCCAGGAGATCCTGGTCTTTTTTGTACCAGAAATTTTGACACTGTCCCTTTTGTACTAGGGGAGATATTGTGAACTACGTCTTCTGAAGTCTGGTGGTAAATATTGACATTAAACATGCTAGTTCTGATGATTCACCAAGGCAGCTGATAATTTGTAAGATCTTTGAGGGAGAGAGAATGAAGAGGAAGGACTGAAAATCTTTCAAGTAAAATTCTTAAGAGTTTTCAGTTCTGAAGAGTTCATCTGTATATTATTCGTTGTTACAGTAGACAAATCCATGGTAAGGAAGGCAGAAATTCTGTAGTGAGCAGATTTTGTTGAAGTGTATTGGAAAGACGGTTACTCAGGCAGAGCCTTTAAGAAATCTATTGCATTCCCAGGTCCTATTATTTCAGTGCTATGCTGAGTTCAATCTGATTTCTAAAATACAAAAAACTGTACTGGAATTCATAACCAGTTACAATATACTATCATTTGAAATGCTTTCTTACCAGACTTTAGTATCCTGCTAGTCACTGTAAGTATTCATGCAAAGAAAGAGTTCTGCTGGGGTGTTGTTCCTGGTTTTGATCTTTTCATCCAAATGAGAATAATACAATGCTTACAAGTTACACATTTTTATTCAAGACTAACATATGTAAACACTATCAGTTAGGTATCTGGTTCAATACTCCTGTCAGTTAGCGACCCAAATTCCAGACAACATTTGTGCATATAGCTGATAGAAACTAGCAATATGTTTGTAAGGAATTCATCCAGTGTAGTGCAGACAAAATTTTATAATTTCTCAGATATTCCTTTACAATTTCTCAAATTGTAGCCCAACAGATGATATCATATTTAAAATCCAAATGCAAAGACAGTTAAAATCTTGACCTTAAATATATGCCTACTTGTAACCAATTCAAAAATCTTGCATCCTGATAGTACAAAAAGAGTTTTTCCCAATGATTTTTGATCCTTGTAACACAAGCTAATAGTATTCTACTTTCAAAATATCCTTTGGAATGATAACTTAAATTTCTTTCTACTCTCTAGACTTCTTAATGAGGTATCTCTATTAGCAGTTTCATAACATCATTTGTATTTTAGCGTAGCTGAATCTAAATGTATGCTACCAGCTGTGTGGGAGCAAAGGCTAATGGGTTAATAAAGTATATTCTATACGTATAAGGCACTGTATATGGTAATTAATATTTTCTTTTCCATAAAATAGAGAGAAAATATCTTAAGGAACAATTTATGGTGGTTATTTTCAGGCTTTGCTCATCATTACAAACTGCTGTGGACTCAGATGCTGATGTCTTTTATATTTCTTGTCATAAAATTCCAGTAATAGAGTTTCAGGGGAATGCTGTGCAAAATATTGATGTTTCTTCTTTAACTAAAAGCTTTCATAAGTTGTCATTCTAGGTTCTAGATCTATCATTTAACAGATATGTCTTAAAGATATTTAACATAACCTAAATGCTTTCCTTACTTACTGAGATTGCAGAGTAGTGTTTTGAACTATCATTTGGATATTTCTGGATATAACTGCTTTTTGTAAGAAATAACATATATCTCACTATTAATGTAACTGTCAGTTCAGATGTATTCTTCATTTAAATCTATTACTTTTCCTGATACAACATTTTTTTTTTTTTTAACTTGATACTAGGAATGGCTAAGAACTATTTTTTATGATAGCTTTGAACAAAATACAGATTTATAGAAAGGAAATACGTTTACCAACATTTATTTCATTGCTTTTCATCTCTCAAGATACATTTGATGCTCCATTGTTTTTTTGTACTTTATAGAAATTATTTCCATCTTTCATTTGTCTCTGTCTCTTACAGAAAGATTAATGATTCTACAACTGTGAAACCCTCTTAAGGAGATCAGTTCTCATCAGAGGTCAATTGGAAGTCAAACCAAACATTTTTTAAGCAATTGAATAGGAAAATATTCCATTATGGATGTCAGGATGAAATGTGACTAATGTCAGAAGAGTTAAAGGGCAGGGGCTAATCTACTGAGAAGTCATTCACGGATCATATTTAAATTGTTTCAGCCTCTTTTAAAAAGTGCATTCCCTCATAAGATCTCTACTGCCTTTCAGGACTTGCATGTGTAAGTTCCCTTACTATACATGTTAGTGTTTAAATTACTGAACTGGTCTTTTTCTTAAAAATAGAAGGACCTTTCCAATCTATTAAGAACAATATCTTCTAAAATGCATTAATTTAGTAAGAGAAATATTTTAAAAATATCTTTATTCTCCCTAGAAAATCTTCTGAATTAAAAAGAAAGTTCATTAAAGCAATCAGAATTCTGAGTGTTAATACAGCAAATAAGTTCTACAAGGACTCCTCTGAAAGTAATGCCTTCTATTTTCTTATGTTGGCCCATGACATCAGAGATGGATGTTGGTGGTATGGCAGTAGATATTCAACCTTCCCACCAATATTCCATTACATTTTGCTACTGTGTGACAGAAAGCAGCAGGAGGGCAGTCTAGTAGAATGGTGTCTGACATGAAAGTGCGTATGAAGCAAAGATGTGTCATTGTATTCCTCTATGTGGGAAAAATTACACTCACTGACATTCATCGATGCTTGCTGAACATTTATGGAGGTCAAACAGTGGATGTGAGCACTGTGAGGTGGCGGATGGTGTGATCAAGTAGTGACAAAAGTGATGTGAAAGACAAGCCACATACCAGATGTCCATGAAGATTTTTACAAGCACAGTCTTCAGGCTCTTGTTCATCTCTGGCAAAAATGCACAACTAATGATGCTGGCTATGTCAAAAAAACAAAAACAAAAACAAAAAAACCAACAGTATTCTACAGCTGAGAATTTGCTGAATCAAACTGTGCTATTATGGTCTTTGTACAGCTGTAGTTTCCATGGAATTATATGAGGCATTACTTTCAGAGTGACCTAGGTATATAGAGAAAAAAATTTATATACGCATCATATATAGACATATGCAGACATATAACTTCCATTCTAAGACATGAAATGACATCAGTTAAATTAAAAGTGTCTATGCACTGATGTGTACCCCTATGGGGGAAAACTGTTTAGGCAGAGACAACTAAACACTTCAGTTGTCTTTCTAAAATCCATTCAAGCAGAGAAAAAGATTTGCTTTCCTTAGCAAAAATGTCTTATAAAATCCCATTCAGACATAATACTTCAGGAAGAAGAACAGGATTTAGCTCCCAGTGAACATCCTGTGTATTTTAAAGATCTTGGAAACTTTTGGGTTTAATCTGAGAAAAAAAGAAAATGTCACTATGATTTATTACTGTTATGTCTACAAGAACATATATATGTTGATATTTCATATTTGAAGTACATGTTTTGAGGAATATCTCCATAGTTTTAATTTGAGAAGATATAAAATAAATTCTGATGTTTTCTGTATTCTATTCCCCTCATTTTTCAATACTTTAAAAAGTATCCTGAATCTACCCACATGCAAAAGGTTTGAGATTAATTTCTAGGAGGACAAGTAAACAAAATAAAATGCTTATGCAATAAGAATTCTATTAATTTGTTTTGGAAAGGAGGGCACAGTCTCTACTTTCCCTCTGTGTTTTGATTTTTTTTTTTAACAACTAACTTAATTATTATTTGTGACTGCTTGAAACTAAACTGCTAGCATTTCTGTTGCCTTTCATATGTTTTGTCAAATATAAGTTATGATTTTTCATCTTCAGTTCCAAATTGTGTCACATCAGTGTTGACAGTTGTTCTGATATTCAGAGGATCATAATGCTTAGTGCTTTATATTAAGTGCATTGTATAAAATACTTTTTGCATAATCCTTATTTATGACAGTTTCCAACTCTTGCTCCTACAGACATTTAATCAAAGGTTGGAAAGACCCATTGAAGGTTATCAGGTCATCTCCAGCACTCAAAGCAAAGCTAATTTTAAACTGCATAGTTTAAGAGTACAATAAAACGTCCCCTCTGACTAATCCTAATGGTGAAGTCTGAGTGCTGTACTCAGCTTCTTGTCACACATTATATCCTCCAATCTCTGAATTGCCTTAGTGGCCCACCCCTAGACTCATTTACAAGCAAGAAGAAAATAAGCAAAAGATTAACTGCCTGCTTTCACTGTTTCTCAGATGTAAGCTGGGTGGGGCAGTTTCTTTGTTGCATTGATTTTAATTTCAAAATACTTAGCTCTTACTCCCTTGCTGGAGATTTCATTGCTTCTCTGAGATGGAAAGAGAGATTCCTGAATGAATCTGAATGAAAACATATTTCCTTACATATCCTCTCTTTGATCCTGTGCATTTCTTGTGCTTTCCACTTGCACTGCGAAACTTCAGAGTCAGGATTATTTGTTCTCTCAGCAGATTTTAATATAATAAAGCCACGTACTTGACATACAGATCTTGATACTGTAGCACTGCTTTCTCTCTGCCTTGTTCCTTGTTGCATAGAAGAGGTAATATCTCAGAAACATATCCCTTCAGTCACAGTGTCTCCAGAAGCAATTCTGGCTTCCATGCCACACATCCAAGTGCCTTCACTCACTCCCAAGCCCCAGCATACAATTAATAAATGTCTACATTTCCTGCTAAAAACAATTACTAAATCTCTTTACTCAAAACATTCTCTGTTCAGCTGTAGTACCCCACTCAGATTTTATTGAGACTTGGCTCTGTTATCGTCTGTCTCCCAGCCAGGAACTATGAGAGTTATGACACAGGAGGAAAACGAAAAAAACAGAACTGACATTGATTTCCATGTGTGCATGATCTTGCTCCAAAGACTAGTAACATAGCAACAAGGATTGGATTTCTTTTTCCTCCTCTTTTTTCTCATTTATTTATTCACCTTTCTTTGACTATGGTTTACATTTTATGCTTCCTTTAGGGCATTATGGTTGTATTCAAAATAGAAGATGAACTCACAATACCTTGTTCACAGTCCTCCCTTCCAAAGGTATTATGCTTGTGATAGTTAAACCCTGATGTATCATCTGGTTTTGATAGAGTTTCTGTTTTTATCACTAATGCTGCTGGTCTAACCTGGTCATAAAACGTGACTTCATCTGATATCAAACAGTATGGGTTAGTTAGTTTATTTTACATACAAACCTCCACATCTCCATTTCACTTCTCACAGCTGTATTGTGTAACCTCCTTCAAGAACATCAATCAAGATTAAGCTGATTTTAAGTAATGCATTTTATTTTCACTCTCCACTCACATTCCCTTTTTGTGTCAATACATTATTATCCCCTCCTAACTGTAGAAGTGGAGCAGAGCTATCAAGTTATGTATGAGCATTAATACAGTTATGTAACATAATAATAGTGAAGTCTCAGCCAGCTTTTAGGTAACGCACTCCCTGAACATCTATGTACTCTGGTTAGATGTGGAGTCTCATAAGCTTGTGCATGAGGCTACTGTGTATTCCAGAAGGGATTTTCCAGGTAGCTCTGTGCTCAGGAAGCTGAACAGTCAGAAATGATAAAGAAGCATATAGTGGTTTAACATTTACCCTGCACACAGAGTTAAGGTACCTGTCTCATCTTAGAATTCAAAGCTATGAGCCCTGTCAAAACTTTCTTTTTCCAGCAGGAGAATATGAATATCATTTCCTTGACAAGATACAGCTTTCTTCTCAGAATGAGTGTTTAGTGCACCTCCAGATCATGAAGCTGAGGCTGAAGTCCTTTATTACAAGAGAAAATTCCATCTTGTATACATTTTTAATCATGCAACTTCACCAACAACACCAATCAGCTTTTACTGTGGAAAAAAGAGAGAATGAATCAGAGCAGGAACCTAGTTTTATACTGACCTACTTACTCACAGTGATTTTGGAATCTACTTATGAAAAATATGAGGCTCCTGAAAAAAAAGAAAATAAAAAGCAAAATACCTAACAGCTAACTGCAAGTTTGCATGCATCACTACAGGTTATGGAATTATCTGCTGGAGAGGAGCTATTCAGTAAGCAGAGAAGGACCTGGGTGTCCTGGTGGACAACAGGTTGGCCATGAGCCAGCAGTGTGTCCTTGCAGTCAAGAAGGCCAATGGTATTCTGCACTGTATTACAGAGATTGTGGCCAGCAGGTTTAGGGAGGGGATCCTCCTCCTCTACTCTGCCCTAGAGAAAGCACATTTAGAATACTGTATGCAGTTCTGGGCTCCCCAGTGCAAAAAAGACAGGGATTTCCTGGAGTAGATCCGGTGAAGGGCCACAAAGGTGATTAAGGTTCTGGAGCATCCCCCTTATGAGGAAAGGCTGAGTAAACTGGGTCTGTTCAGCATGGGGAAAAGAAGACTGAGAGGGGAATCCAATTAATGTTTATAAATATCTAAAGGGAGGTGAGAGTGAAATGGATGAGGTCAGGCTCTTTTCAGTGGTGTATAGTGACAGTACAAGGAGAAATGGCCTAAAACTTGAACATACGAAGTTCCGTACAAACACACCGAAGAATCTCTTTATGGTAAGGGTGATGGAGCACTGAAACAAGTTGCCACAGATGTTGTGGAGTCTCCTTCTGTGGAGATATTCAAGACTCATCTGGAGGCCTACTCGCGTGACCTATTTTAGGGTATGCTGCTTTAGCAGGGCGGTTGGACTCTATGATCTCTTGAGAACCTTTCCAAACCCTGGGATTCTGTGATTCTGTAGGTGCTCTGTCAAACTTTACTTAGGTGAAATATCTGCTGGTACAAAATTTTACTCCTGCTGTCAAGCCAAGGTCTCTTGGCTATGCTGTGCTGTTCTGTGCCGTGCCGTGCTGTGCCTTGCATTGCCTTGCAATGCCTGCCTCTCCCCCTCAGCCAAATATCTAGGAGGGTTTTATGAGGACCAGGTGATCTTCAAGCTATTATCTGATCCCCCATCTCACATGTACAGTTGGGAGTCAGGAGATTAGTTGCAGATGGAGCAGGATTAAACGTTAAGAACTTTAAGAGCTACCACCTTTTTTGGTACCTAATGTCAAATTTTGACGAAGTGCAAAGATCATTTCTTTGATCTCCAGATGTGCATGTGTTCAGAAATGCTTAATTTTACAGCTTTAACTATCTCAGAAAGTTTTCCTAAGCACAAGCAAAGTCCAAAAAGCTCAGAGTTAGCTTAATTATGCCATGGGATAAGAAACAGGACAAAAAATATACTGGACACTAGATTTGACTGTTACTGAATGTCAGGAATTTCAGTTGTCAAACAAGATTCTCAGCAGTAAGAAGTGATTGCAAAATTACTTTTCTTCAAGTTAGCACACATTTAAAAGAAAAAGAAGAGGTTTTGTGTTTTTAATGATCAGTGAATCACTTTTAAAAACAAAGCTGAAACTATTAGAAGTTGCAGGTAGCACTCTTATCAGTGTCAATCTGTCCCTAAGGGGATGGAATATATTAAGACTTCTTTGAACCTGCATATTTGACAGATAACTTCTGCTGTGTTGATGAAACGGACAAGTGGTAAAACTGATGAAACTTGAATAACTTATTTCTTTTAAAGCTCTGTTGCTGTTTGCTGCTTTTGACAGAAATTTTGTTACTGTAGCAAAAAAAAAAATGTTGTTTGTTTTTAATTAAAAAGTATTTGTAAAGAACTCTACTATGTTTTTTTTTTTTTTAATTTCTGGGAAACCAGAATAGAAAGAGCTATGAATAAGAATATACTGATAAATTTAAAAAGACATTTTAATATTCTAAATAATTTATTGATACTTAAAAAGGAAAAGGTAAATACACAGGTGGCTAATTTTTAATGTGAGCCTCTCAATGATTTACTAAGAACATCTGCTGGTTGGTTTATATGTGTTCTGTGAGGTTCTTAGATGCTCATAAAGAAACTGTCCTGAAGGAATCAGAGAAGTACTTCAGAGCAAGGATGATGTATATGGTACAACTCACATGCCAGTACTGATAGAGAGATTAAGTTTCTCTCAAGGTCTGTGAAGAACAAATAGATTTTTTCTTCCTTTAGTTATGCTTAAGTTTAGTCATTGTGAATGACAGATAAAAGATTTGATGAAGATTTTAAGCAGACACAAATTGTAGGAGCACATGGATGTAAAGATTTTAATGAGCCAGCAAAACTTTCTTCAAGAATCTGTTGTAATTTCAGGAAGGTATCTTTAGTAATCAGTTTACTTTGACAGCATACTCAGTTTCACTAGCTTCACCCGAACTTAAATACAGCTCATGAATTAATTTAGCCTGTGCTGGAAGTCAAATGAGATTGCAATGCTAAGTATATGTGACTTGGAGGATGCTTATTGAAAAAACATCTGCACATTAATGTGAGTATAATAGAGCAGAACTGAACCATCAGTACATTCATGTGCAGCTAAAGTCAATTTTCACCATGACATGGTCTTGCAGTGGATTTCAGCTGTCACATGTCTTCTAACAGGTCACATTATTGAAGCTAATTCTAGTGAGCAAGTGCTCTCTGAAATGCAGTTGCTTGATGCAATTATCCTGTAGGATGGCAGGTACTACAGAAGAGCACTTCAGTACCTGTACAGCTTAAAGTTCACTGACTTCCAAGGGAGCTTTCCCATGCCCTGAGCAGACACACGTCATTGCTTTCCTGTTCCAGGGCAAGAATACCAAATCTCTGAATCTTTAAACTGGAATTTTTCTATTCCTCTTTGCATTTGGACAGAGCAGCCCCTTGCAAATACCAGTAATGTACATAATTATTCAATTACTTCATATTATATCTGTGTACAACTAAAACACAGTAGCATTACTCTACTAATATTTCTGTGCTGAAATCCCAAAAAGATACTTCAGAAAATAATAATGCAGTGATACTTAAAATAACTGAAAAATCCAAAATCACTGTCATGAGTATATTACTACTTAATGGCTTCCATATTTTGCATTATTTTGCTCTTTTATGAGCAAAAGAACTCGGCTTGTATCACTTGACCCTGTATACACAATGAAAATTTTATCATATTGTATCTATGTACTACTATTTGCTAAATCTATGCACTAAGTAAAAGAGAGTGCTTTTCCTTATGAACTATAAGACAGGACTGAATTCATCTCACTCTTCTGTTTCTTTTGCCAAACTAACTTGAGTTAAAAAAGATTTATTTTTATCATTATGTCAAGTAGATTTCACTTGTTACAAATTGAGACTGAAATCACTGAAACCAAAGAATAAGAATTTAAACAATTCTTAGGATTCAGACCACTGAGCTCTCCTGTGTAACCATATATTTTGTGTGTAGCTTTCTATGGTTGATAGATCCTGGAATACCTTGAGAACAGTAGGAAAAGCACATAAAAATAACACCTTTTCGCACAATATTATTTTCCTCTACATTCTAAAAGTCCAATCAAAATTTCCTTACATTAAAAAGGAGCTATGGAGACAGAAGGCAGAAAACAATCAAAAAGGGAAGGTGTTTGTGCTGTCTATCTTTTGTCAGTTTAAGCCTACAGTTATTTACTTGACTAAAAGAAACCAAAGATACTATGCTTATCTCCCTATCTTCTCACAAGTGTTCTTCAGGAAGATACTCCAAGTGAAATCATCCACAGCTATATGGGGATGAAAGGATGATATATATAGGACATAAGGACTGTGCTTTCACTGTGTAAGATTCTTCTTATTTTAACCTGTTTCACTTGGTCTACACCTGGCCAATTGTCTTTCACATTTTTAGCCATAATTACTGTCATCCTGAAAAAAAAAAACAAAAAAAAACCAAGTAGTCTCATTTATTATACGTAGCTGTGGAATTACAGGAAAATACAGTGTGAATATGCAGATAAACACTGACTTAAAATAATCCAACCCTGTATAAATTAACCAAAGCAAGAAAGTTTAAACTCTTTATTGGCCTTCAACAGTTCTGCAGCAGGTGAAACATTTTAAAAAATCTCTTTAACATTCTATTTAATAAAGCCTTCAAGAAAACAGGTCCCTCCACCTCTCAAGTTGAAGTTGAATAAATAAAAAGCCATTTAATGGTAACTCCTAATGCCTGTTGACATAGTAGATAAGTGGCTAATTCAGTGATAAAAAGCTAATGAAAATAAGTGTAAGTTTGATGCATGATCTGGAAAACACACCTTTGTCTTTCTATTGTATAGTTTTGTATCATGAAGTCTTGAGAAGCTCTTCTCTCCCAATCATTTAGGATAAAAAGTTTATTGAAAGAGTTTTAACAGACTGTCATTTGAATTTGAGTAATCAAAGCACTTAATCAGAGCCCTAACTTTAAGCACAGTGCTAAGAAGATTTTTCAAAGTGAGTCAACTTACCATTGTGTTTTGTTAAACTGGAAGCAGGTTACCAGGTAGCATGATGTGATGTATCATGATTCCTGAGTTAGAGTATGAGGTATTTCCAGCTTCTCTGTAGTGATGGTAAACATCTGTCCCACTCAGTCCACACCAGATGCAACACCTGACAGAAATGCCATTAGATGGGGAGAAAACTAATACTTCTTACTTGAGCCAATATCTCCTTCCTAACCCTCAGTGCATTCATCTATCACTGTTGCTACAACTACCAGATTGGTCCAACTGTCGGCACTTTCCCTTTGGGTTATCTTCCCTACAGTTAAAGATGGCAAAAGCATTGAGTTGCTGTAGAAATACTGCAGGTCTAAGAGCACAATGTTTCATGACTCACATGTACAATTAAATTAGTTATAGGTAGTTTTGTGTACGTTTCAATAAATATCCAAGCCACAGAATATACATACCGTAATTACGTACTTTAAATAGGATTAGGGAACAAACTACTCCCTAGTAGAGGACAAACATGAACTGCAGTAATGGAAATCACATCTCAAATAAAACCAAACTGCTGCAGGCACAATCTAGTATCCTTTCTCTGCAAAGAAACTGTACCAAAGTCAATGGGAGAGCTTGCCTTTAAAAATATGGAAAGATTATGCCAATTCCTTCTGATAATAGTCATTACTCTTTACAGATATGTTTGGAGCAAAGAAAAAGCAAACAGTGTTTGAAAGCTAGTATTACTTTTATCCCCAGTGTAGGAAGTCTGAATGCTGTATATTTTTTCAAGCAATAAAATACTTTTTTTTTTTTTTTTAACTCTTTGAAAAAATTGAATCACTTGGTAAGCTACCATATTAGCTTTATTTATTCTTATTTTTAACTGGAAAATCTTCAAGACTGCTTAAACAGAAACAAACAAACAAACAAACAAACAACAACCAAAGGAAAAAAAGAACCAAATATTCCTCCACCGAAGTGACTTGAGGCACAACAATTTTGAATTATTTCATCATCCAGCAAGACAGAGACAGAGATATGTCTTCTATCATATCAGTATACTGTTCTAACTCAGACTACCACAGATAATGGAAATTATGTAGGGTAAACCTAGTTTTCCAGATCTTGAATCTCCCACATATCATCCCCTCTTTAAAGAAGAGTGGCTTCTGGTTCATAATTCTTTCATCTGTCTCAGTGGCATACTGCTCCATTCTTTACTGAACAGAGCCTTTTCAGGCCTTTTCAGTATACCACTGATACTACGCTTGTATGTATTAGATGAGTTGCTTTAGCTCTTTTTCGGGGAGAACAATACTTCAAATCCTCTCAATCTACTCACATCAAGATTGATCAAAACGAGTTGGTTAAAAGACAGAACACACAGTTGGACAACTGAAGGCCACAGTTCTTGGGCTCTTTTTATGCATGTGGTAATGAGTACACACAGGAGGAGGATGACTTCAGACTTCCTGTTGTCTTGTGCTGTGAAGATGCTAGTGACAGCTGTTGTCCTGTGCAGAAGAGTTGTCCTCTGGGACTTCATGATGAGTTCGTCTGGTAGAGTTGCTCCTCCCCAGTTTCAGAACTCGGCAGCTAACTTTATTAAACTTGCTTTCAAATTGTTGATAGAAAGATGATTTTGTTACTACTAATATTATTTTAATAGAAAGTTTTAGAATAGATTCTAAGTAAAAGAAAAATAGTTTAACTTTGGGTATGTCTATTCCAGTACTTGAAGTAGCAAGAGTAGCCTCTAATAAATGTAGTATTTTCTCTTTTCAAAATAGAAAATGAAATTCTGGAACTTAGATCTAGTCAAGTACTGCATCTTCTATAATATGCAACTCTAAAATTATATTTAAACCTCTATTTTGTTAAATATACATGAGCAATTCAGAAACCTCTAAAGGTTTCACAAAAGAGTCTTTTTATTTAACTTTCCAATACTTTCACATTCCCGTTCTCAAAATTGTTAGGTCTAGATCCTAGACTGCTTCAAGTCATTGCCAAAATTTGCAATGAGTACATTTACAGCTGGAGTTTAAAGATATTTTTATATTTGATGGATATTTCATGAAATACACTGTTTTTATCAAAAGCAAAGATATTCTAAATTGTTGATTCATACTTTTGGTCATCCATTTTTGTTTTTCAATTTCTCTATCCTTCAAAGGAATAAAGCTGCTATATTAAATGTTACTGCAGTTGATCTAAATGTAGTGCAGATTTCTAGCACTATCCAGGTGTCTCAGTTTTCTCTCACGTGGATCCATTCAGTCACGTTACATTTAACAACATAGCTCAAAAGTATGATTGGAAACAAAAGCTTTAATAATACTGAAGTCTCATTCAGAACCAACTTTATGTGAAATTCTGGCTAGTAAGAGGAGATACTAACAATGTACATTTCAGTGATGTGAAAATAGATGCTTTAGGCATCTGTCAATCTGGATTCTGCATCACAATGTATGTCAGATTCCAGTAGACATAATTTGTGTATAGAAAACTATAAAAATGGTTACACAGGAATCCTTCGTGAACTTCTATCTCAGACTGCATTTACCTTTTTTTCCACAGTGACAAAGTATGCAAATTTTCTGTTGACCTTTCTAAATTTTAAGAGTGGATAAATGAATGTAAACATATTAATTGCATTAAGCAGTAAGAAAGGAATGCAAAAATATTTATTTATTAATTTATTTATTAACAGAGTATTCTCCATCTGAAAGATTCTTTCCATTGAAAATCTTAAATTTTTTTATAACTAAAAATTGCAGAGCCACCTCCTTGTCTATATATATTACATATGTCTAAATATTACATATGTCTATATATATGTATATATATTTGTAATTTGGTAGTAGTTTAGCACTGAAACAAGTGAGATATGCTGTCTTCTGGTTTTATCCTGAGCAGAACTGAAAAGAAGCACTTAAACTGGGAACTCGAAAAATGTGTTACATGATCTTAATATTCTCTGTTTGCTCTTTATGCTGTCATTTCTGAAACTGTAAACAAACAGTCTAAGGGACAGAAATATCTCAGAGCTATGCTTTCATTCACATGGTTTCCCTTATAAACTACTGCAGTTCTAGTGCTATATTTTCAGAAGATCTAGCAATTGTGATTGTCACTTTATGCTTTCACTTATGTTATTTTTCAGGTTTACAGCTTTCAGAGCTGTTTTCTGAGAGGTTTTAACAAAGAATTTTGACGTGGTATTGGTATAAATGTTTTGATATAGTGCTACATTTAATAACACCTACAAAACTATTATTTTACTCCACGTAGTGAGAACAGAGGTTGATATAAAATATACTGCATAAAATTAAACAAAATACAAGGAAAAGTAAAACTTCACTATTGTGTGACATCTTAAGATTGGAAATTTCTTTACATGTTTATTGTGAAACAGTTTCTGATTTCACTCAGTCTTGATCTGTTTCTGTAAGAAGAAAAAGAACCACACGCAAAATATACTTATTGTTTTCACCAATGCAGACTTACTGTAGTGCATTTTCATGTAGACTACTGTATTTTGGCAATTTTTGCCTTTCTGACATTTTTCTATGTATTGTAGAACGTCTTCTCTTTTTGACAGATACCACAATGTACATACAGAGTGAAAAGGTACTCTAGAACTGAAACTCAAAAAAGAAAAGAAGGCCTGGATTTTGTCATGTCATTACCTTGATCCAGTTTCTGTTAGTTATTATATATCTGATGAGGTTATAAAGTACTACTAACATAAAGACACAGTGGAGTTTCCTGTTTATTAACGTCTACCTTTGAGTATTGTTTTTACTTTCCACTAAGATTTGATAGGTGAGTCTTTATGAACCTCCATGGTTCTCACCATAAATCTAATTTGAAACTTTCAAAATGGAGATTATATATTGCTATTTCAGCTTTTGCAAACACCTAATCAGGAAATGCATAATGATTCCTGCCACAATAGTGGCTTCAACAGAAATACAAACTTAGTACTTTATCTGAGACAATATTAACTTCCTATATTCACATACTGTAAAAGCTGGATGTAGAGAGAATTCTCTGTAATTCCAGCTCAGTACTTCTAATCATGATGTTGGATTAATTTAGATTTTTGTGATTTATTTTCAAGTAAGTTTCAAGATATTACATATGAAAATTCTCAAGACCATAATCCAAATACATGCTGGAATCAATTTCACATTTAGATCTCGGACTCACTCTTAAATCAACTAGCTTAAGCACTGCAAAATCTGAGGAGTTTATTCTGACTGAAATAATTTGTGATTGGGAAACGATAGATTTTTCAATCCTTGCTGTGGCACAGAGGGGAATAAGCAGAACTGCCACCTTGGACTTCCAGAGGGCAGACTTCGATCTCTTTCGGATCATGGTTGAGAGAGTCCCTTAGGAGGTAGTTCTGTGGGGCATGGGAGCCCAGGAAGACTGGGAATACTTTAAGGAAGTTATTCTGAGGATGCGGGAGCTGACCATCCCCAAGTCACTGAAGATCTGCTGACAGGAAAGGAGACTGGTCTGCCTGAATAGAGGCCTTCTGCTGGATCTGAGGCAAAAAAGGAAAGTCTAAGGTCTTTGGAAGAGGAGGCAAGCTACATATGAGGATTATAAATATGTAGTGATGCTGTGCAGGGAGAGTATGCCATGTACTCGGCACAGGCAAGGCCCCACCTCAAGTACTGTGTTCAGTTTTGGGCACCTCAATATGGAAAGGACATCAAGGTGCTGGAGCAGATCCAGAGAAGGCCTACAAGGCTGGTTAAGGGCTTGGAGAATATGCCCCATGAGGAGTGACTGAAGGAACTGGGGCTGTTTAGTCTGGGAAAGAGGAGGCTGAAGAAAGACGTTACTTGTCTATTCAAATACCTGGAAGGCAATTGCAGTGAGAGCAGGTTGGTCTCTTCTCACTGGTGACAGGTGACATGACAAGGGGAAATGGCCTCAAAGTGCACCAGGGGAGTTTTAGGTTGGATATAAGGAAAAACTTCTTTACAGAAAGAGTTGTTAAGCACTGGAATAGTCTTCCCAGGGAGGTAGTTGAGTCACCATACCTGAACGTGTTTAAAAACCGCCTGGATGTGGTCCTCGGGGACATGATTTAGTGGTGGCTTGTTAGAGTTAGAGTAGTTATGGTTAGGTTGAGGTTGGACTTGATGATAATGAAGGTCTTTTCAAATCTGAGCAATTCTATGATTCCATGTTAGCTTAAGTAATTACCCACACAACTACTTATTTCCAAACATAAACAAACTAAAATATATAGTTAATTTTCAACAGTGATTATGTTTTCTTAATCGAATGATTAGTGATTATCAATTGCGTGAAAAGAGATTTTGATTCTCAATGTCTAAGCATATTAGGAAGTGCTAGTGATAAAATTAGTTCTTACATCGCCTAAAGCTGAAGAATGATCTATGTTGGCAAATCTATGGAATGTTGTGGCACTCACCTCTCTCCAGGCTATGATGTCAGGTATGTGTTATCTTTTGGGAGCTCCTAACTATTGAGTAAGCTGCTGCCAACTGGCATAAGTTTCAAGGTACATCTGTGGATAGCTGCATATTTGTTTTGCTTGGATTTTGGGCTGAATGTACTTAATTCATCCAAAAATGAATCCTGAAATGAGGCCATAGTTTGCATTAGGCTACATCAGTCATAATTTAGTAGGAAGCTGTAGAGCTGTCTAGTATCTATAATTATTGATTTTACAATTTTTCTGCTGAAAGTCTAATAATACAGCAAATGTGTCACCAATTTCAGGTGAAATGGCATTTTGTATTTAAGTCTCAAAAATTTAATAAAACTAAGAAAATAGAGTACAGTGTTTACATAGATATGGTTTCTGAAAATGCCAAAGAGTACACTCAAAGACATGAGCTAAGTGAAACACCAGATAATTTATACAGTTTGAATGTGAGGATCACAAGTCAACACACTATCACATGCATATAGGAGAAGGGGGAAGAAAAAAAGAAGGAAACTAAAATATTCATTACTCCTTCATATTTTGCAATTTGAGAAACACCTCCTCCTCTCACCAATTTTTATGGATGACAGCCAGTGCAATACACTTTTGGTTTGTTATGGTAGAGACACTACTGATTCTCTCTTCAAAATTTTTATGTTAAAAAATATACAATATGCAAACTTTTAGATGCTTTTTGGGCAGTTTTGCAGAAAAAAAAAATTAATGTCTTCTGGTAGAAGATGTGTCATAATTTTGTAGAGAGGACCTCCACGGGATTCCTCTAATTATATTATGTGGGTAGAGAGGGAGGGTGGGGATTTTAAAATGGAGCATATGATTCTGAATGTGGGTGTTTGCTAGAAACATACTGTGCTAGTGAGTCATTATGTCAAGCTGTAAAAGCTTAGGAATATTTTTAAATGTTAGAGACTGCTAAATCCACTAGTTCAGTGAATGTGAAACTTCTGTAGCTTCATGTCCTAAGGTTCAACCAAGCATGAACTCTCAGTAGATAACTCCACACACATGGCTATCCATAGTGATCAAAGCCATGTCTTAGGAGCAGTCACAGAAAAAACACACAGCACACACATATGTAAACGCTGTGGACAGCCTGATTCTGTTCCTTCACTTCCACTGATAAAGGGTTGCCAAAGTCCACTATATAGAGCATATATATGCATATACATGAAATATAGATCATTCTAGAGCAGCCTTTGGTAATTCATCGAGTATATGACAAATAGAATCCCCATTTCCTGGTAATTTAGACATCCAAATGCTAGAGGTTTGTGTTTCCACTCTGGCTGATTATCATACTTGTCACTGGTCCAGCTTAAAGTTCACTAGCTTTCACACATGCCCACTCAGAACAGAGAGCATCCTCATGCAGTAGATCACTGCAAACAGGATTTATTAAGAAGATAATGAACACTGTCATGATCAGGTGCAGATCTCATTTATTTTCAGTTCTCTGATCCTATTTCTCCCCTTTTCCCTCTTCAGCATCTGAGGCACAGACTCAGATGTGAATGATCCAAATCATTTATTACAGGTTCTAACATCTCTTATATACATTCACAAGTTTTCTCTTTTAACTTACCCACCCATATTTACATGCCAACAGAACATTCCATGAACACTCTTTAACCGTGCATGCAGGTGCTTATCCAGTCAGAGTCATGAGTCATTCCTAGCCATGTGCCCTTCCTCCAGTTAGGGTCATCATCACACGGCCATCAAGCAGCTTACTTGACTTTGTTTTTCTTTTCTTCTGGAGGTGTCCTTGGTTCTCAGCCCTGTTTTCTCATGCTGTTTATCTTGCTCCACAGCTTCTGCTCTGAATAGTCCTTCTTGTATTCCCACATCACTCTATGATTCCATACTTGTTCCTTCTCAAAACACCTCTGCGCTTTCCTTTCCATGTCTTTGTCCCTTTCCCAAAATATTCCAAAATTTCTTACACATTCCTATAAACTTATTCAAATATGCCATCTTAAATTTTATGCAATTCCAAAATGTGCATCACAACATTTACAACATTCCTGTAAGGGAACTGCTGAATCACAGCCTGAACCACTGATTGGTCACCTGAGGTGAGCATTGAGTCAGCCATGGGGGCACAGGGGGAGGTGATAATACCTGTGTGATGGGAAGGGGGGGAGCCTGGCTCCACCTCTCCCCAAGCCCCATTTAAGGGCTGACCACCACCAGGAAAGCATCTCTTCTTGGAGATCCCTCTTGTGTGGAGTCCACAGTGAGCCTTTCCCATCTAAAGGTGAGCCATTTTTCCTTTGTACTATTTGTATACCATCTGTACAGACCTAACTAAATATACCATCTTCTATACTATTCTTAAAGATGACTCTTTAAGATCGCTCTCATTACAATTCCATAACAAGCCCTCTAATCTCATTTGGTCTATAGTGTGCATTGCAATGGAGTGTTCTTGGCTATGGATAGACTCCTCAGGATGAGGGGGCTCAGAGCTCTCTGTTCACATGAAGTTACTGGGGCTTCTGTTTTATCTTCATATTACTGGGCATTTTCATTTACGGTGATGAAACTAATAATAAAATCCAATATGTATTTTACAAGTATTTTTTTTCCCCTGGTATTGTAGTTAATTGAATTTATAAAGTAATAATTGCCCTTCAGGGTCAACAGCAGAATGTAAACACACATTTTGTCACAGACATTTTGATAGTATGCCTAGTCAGGGTGTGCAATGTGTGATTACAGCCTTTATATCCAACAGTGCATTGTTCAAACCTAATGTATTCTTTTTCATTTCTATTCTCTATTATCAGCAGAGCTTTAGTACAGTTTATTTCATCTTACATGCAGATATGCTGCAATACCTTTATGTTAAAGAGGAAAAAAAAAATTGGACTTGAAGTAAAAGATAGTATGATGGTGACTTTTACATCCTGTATAATCTTTTCCTTAATGTCAGCTTTATCATTTGATAAAACCTAATGATCCAAGGAGAAAATCCTTTCTTTTTCTGTTTGAGTAATGGAAGTTTTGCCAACATATTAATCATCTATCACTAAATGATCTTTTAGACTAATTATACTCACAATGTTGAATGTCATAAAAATAATGATTGAGACCAAGAAAACTTTGAAAGTCTGTTGGAATGTCAGATTAAAAAGTGAAGAACAGATTTGGTATATCCTTGACAGTCTGTTACTCAGGAGATATGCTTCAACTTTAAAGAGTAGTTTAAATTTCATATAGGCTGAAGGCTTCATGTCCTGTTCATTTTCTGCTGTGTCACTGTTACATGATGACATTTGTTTCTGGCCATTGTAATGATTGAATGTATCATACTGGGACAGTCATTTTAAATACTTTCATTAGAGATTCCTATCTACTAACAGAGATAGAAGATTTATTTTGCAATGAATTTAGTTCAGAATGTCAGCATCATAAGTTAAAAACAGATTTAACTTCTTACATTCTTTTTTAAAAGTATTATACTAATTTTGAATCTTGACTTTTAGGGGAAAAATATACCAGGTTTGGTCTTATCTGAATATAGCAGAATATTTACATGAACCACTTTTCTCAAAAAACTCCCTCTGATCCATGTTAAGATGAACTTTGACAGCAAGTAAAATAGGCCTCACAAAAGGCTTAGTTGGATAATTGCTACAGGTTACTTGGAAATTAAGGTACAGCATTGTTCAATGGAAATTTTAGGTACAGCACTGTTCACAGGAGTACAAAAGTAGAGTGCAGCTGCTATGCAAGGCATCCATTCCACAGAAGTTCCCTATGCAACCTCAGGTGTTGGCAACGTCAGAGAAGTTTGATGAGATCTCTCTAAGAGGAATGGCACAGAGAGTGGAGCAGAGTGATGATACTGTAGCCATACTCTGTGATAGATGGGAACTTGATGGCACTATGGAACTGATAAACTACACATTTGCTACCCTGAGCCAACAGGCTGCCCTCTCTTGACAAAATACAGTCCTTTGGGTGAACTTTGCTCATTATACATTCGTCATACACTTATAACACTGAAACACACTTCCATTCCAAAAGCTACTTGCCTCCAAGATGTGACCATCCCTCAACGAGCCTGTGCATTTTTTTTACTAAACATTTTTAAATGCAAGGTGTGATAATTTTACATTGATCATAAACAAAGGTATGTGCAACTACAGTCACTAAAGCTCTACCTGAAAAATAGGACATAGTATTGAAGTGGCTTAAAAGAAGGAGGATGTCAGGGAAGATACCATTGGATGTCAGCCACAGACCACCTCTGACTCCTGGGTCCATTGAAGTGGCTAAACTTCTCCTCTCCCCATACAAATGTCTATTGGGTAAGATTTGCATAAACTTGATTATATCAAGTGTTGCCCCAGGAAACTCAGAAAACTCAGTGTAGTTGTTTATAACTTAATCCATTTGTAGTCAGCCATATTATTCATGTTCTTGGTTAAATGCACTGACTACAAACCATGTGAGTTTATCTCCAGCAATCCAAAAGAAATTCTAATCTATTCTTTTAATAAATAGTACTATTCATCAGTCTAGCCATGAGAGTTCTTAATCTGGGCACACTGATCAAACCCTCTAAGAGTGGTCATGAGAGTCCATTAGGACTCTGCTAGACAAATTTGGAGGTGTGTTATTTGTGAATCCATAATTGTGGTATTTCCTTAATAAACCACACTCTTCACTAACATAGCCATAATAGTTCTTAGTCCGGGTGCAGCCTGAACTCTTGAGTGGTAACGGGAGTCCATTTGGATGCCACTTGAAAAACTGGGAAGTGCACTTATATATTAAACACCACTGGACTTATAGCACTGAATTGAGCACTATTCAGCATCTAAGCTCAGCTGCCCCTATCCCCTCTGATATCTGAGGAAAAACTGGAACACAAGGGGGTCTATTTTCTGCCAAATTACATTGCCCTTTAACATGGCAACTTACTGATCACCATGTCTTCATTTTTTAGTAGCAGCTAGCACTTCAAAGCACATTCTGCAGGAATGAGTTAACTTCTCACAGAGAAATCACTCTTTCACATAATATAGTGCAATTTAGTAAGATGTAATGAATGTTACAGCTAAAATATAAGAAAGAGGGTTTGATGTTACTCGATGTTAGAATGAAGGATAAAATTTAACATGCAGAGAGTGAGTTGATAACTTCAAATTACTTTTTTTCTCTCTTCTTCATAAGAAAATGACATTTTCTTATGCTTTCATGAAAGCACAATAGTCTTATCTCTGTTAAGTTCACTGTCATGTGATACAAGTGTAACAGTAAAGCCATCAATCTGTACAGTGCAATTAATTAACAATTTCTCATTAGCTACCTATTTGCATTCCAACAGGATTTGTATTTCAGCCCCCAGTACTCAAATATTAATCAGTGTACTTTCCAGCACATTATTCAGATATGAACTTCAGTATTAAACATTTCATTACACACTGATGTATAGATATATAGAAACAGTGCATCACTATCACTATATATATATTTTATAAATAATGTGTACTTCAGGGGAGTTATTTTTTCTCACTGTATAGTATTCAATCTATGTATGACAGTATATCTTATATGTATTTCAGTTCATGTATGTATGGTTTTAGTGCACTTTGTGCAAAAAACACAAATTATAAACATGCACTACCTCAGAAGTCTGAAAAAAAAAAAAAACGTTGCCAAAGCCAGATACTTTCTGGAGAGTATGTAAGAACCTCATTATAGGAATTCTCTTCTGACCTTAGGAAAAAAAAAAAAGAGAGAGGAACAGTGGAATTGTTTTCTTTTTTCTTTTTTATTTGTAACTGTGTCTTTTATTTCTGGCAAAGAGCAGGACAAATTGATAAAACTTTTCAAAACCTGCTTAACTGAGAATTATCTTATTCAATCTTATTCTACATCAATGTAGTGGCTGCAGTGTTCCCTAATAAATACCTGCAACTGAGGCGAAGTTCATTAATTTTGCGCTGTTGATCTAAAACATGAATAGATTCTTATTTGTAAAAAAGAGTGGAAAGTGGAATGTGGTCTAAGCGAAAAAGGAATCATCATCTTTTTGTGAAGTCATGAGAAATTAAAAAGACTGAGAAAGGAAAGGGATTACTGAAGCAGAGAAATGCATGAATAAGGAAGATAGTAAAATAACTGTTAAATGGAAAAGACCTAGAAATCTACAGATGATTTTGAAAAGCAAGTGAATATAGATTATATATATATGTATATATAAAAGGCATTAAATGGTGAATTTTACCTGGACGTAGGAAGAAATAGTTAACAAATGAGAAAGAAATAACTTTGGAAGGAAGCTTGATTAAGTATATAAAATTTTAGTCTACATCTTTTATTATATACAACAGTATACAGACAGATTTCAAATGAATCAAGATTTTTTTTTTTTAGTTTAAAATATTCCTCACATTTGAGAAGATCAAGATTATTTTTTATTTGAATGGTACAGAGATGTTCATCATCTCCAAATAACTCCAACATTGTCACTACTATGGATATTATGCTCTGAAATTTAGAAAAAAGATGTGGAAATGAAGTTCATGGTATTGGTTTTTTGTAGATTTTGTTTAGGGAATGTTTGTTTTTCAGAAAAGTATTAACTGTGGTTTTTTTGTTTTTTGTTGTTTTGTTTTTCCTTCCTCAATATTTCCGCTGGGGAGCTGGAAAGAACAGAATTCCTAATTACCTTTGTTTACCAAACTGTTGAAAGAGAGGCTTGCCTAGGCTTACTTAGGGAGTGGAAGAGAGGTGTGTAGAAACAGAATAAATTAAAAATACCATTAGTCAAAGTATCCTATCAGAAGTTGTGAAAATTTAATCAGCACCCAAAATCATACAAGTGTGAGAAGAAAAAAGGGATTGGGATCTGTACTGTAGTGAGCTTAGTTAGAAAGTTTTCTTTCCTATTCAGCTTTAGGAAGAAACAGTTTTAAAGAGGAGAAGTTTAATATTTTTGTACGTATTCTCTGATCCCATCCTGAGAATTATGCTTTAAAAGATATATTTGAAAAAAGTAAAAACCAATGAGAACACAGTCCCTATGGTGTTATCTGATAGCTGAAGTTTCCTCGTGAAACTGGTATAGCAAAAGCAAACTCACATATATATGATAATTAACATTACAGAAAACTATCTTGATAGAAGGAGAAATTTTATTGAAAAAAATCTTTTCAAAAGTATGTAATTTCTATTTTCAGAACATTCACTCAAGTCTTTATTACTGTGATTATATTTTTGTAATAGACTTTGATTGGCATTTAAGGTCACACAAGTGTTAAAATTTTAATGAAATTGTAACAATCTAGAGTAACTGAAATCTGCACCTGCTTTATGCTCATGGTGTGTTAATAATATTTAAGTTAAAATGCCTCATCCCCTATTTATGGCAGGATTGTGCTGATCTTCATTTCTGTTTGAATCATGTATTTTTAAAGCATTGTAGCAGAGGACCTCCTAAAGGTTAGCCATTTCACTGAGGTTTATCACTGAGAAGTTCCAAAGCTAACTAATTCTTTTCTGAAACAGCAGTCTAAAACAAATCAGAATAACCATCCATCTTAGTCTGATGGTACCTTCTTCCTCGCATCTCAGTATTGAGGGTCCATGATCAATGACAATGAAAGTTGTCTCACATGATACCATCTGAGAATGGAGGATTTGTGAGGATTTAGCCAGTGGGGACAGACACTGCTCAGGCACTGGCTGGAAATCAGTTGGTTGGTGTTGATCAATTGCATTGTGCATCACTTGTTTCGAAAATATTTTTTATTATCAGTACTATTTTTATTTTCCTTTTCCCTGTGTGTCTTTATAAATAGCCTTTTATCTGAATCCATGACTTCTGCATCCTTGTTTGTTTCTTTTTTTTTCCAATTCTCTCCTCCATTCCACTGGGATGGGGTGGTGAAGGAACAACTGTGTGGTACTTTGCTGCCTGCTGGGTTAACTCACAACACATGGATATAATTGTATGAATATTCACTGGCAAAAAGGCTATATTCCAATTTTTTTCAAGCTTTTTGAAGAGAGGGATGATAAGAATTTAAAATGCATATTCTCAGGCTTAGAAATGAACTGTCAGTATGTTACAAGGTTTGGTTTTTATTTGGCTTTATTTTGTTAACATGGACATTTTGGTATGATTGAAACCTTCAGAGAAAATGTGCAACCTATGGCAAATCTGTGGAAATTCACCCTAAAATATCTGTTTTCTCAAAACGGTAAGCAACTGAATGTAAACTCTACTGATGAAAATTGCTGGCTGTTCTTAGTAGCAATACACCATCCCCCATATGTGGAAGTGCATGAATTGCATTTATGTTTTGGAGGTATACTTCTTGAAGTAGCTGTTGAATAAATCTGTTCTCAGATTATTCTACTGACTTCTGCTTTCTTGGTGGCAAAACTGGTTTCTAGCACAAATTTTGCCCTTTTACCTGACTTCCCAAAAAACACTAATCTTGCAACCTGGACTCTCTGGCCGCACACAGCTTGAGATTTACTGCTGTGGGAATTTGATGCCAAGGATAAGAATGTATTTTTCCACCAAGAATAACGCCATAGTATGTGGCAAGCTTCCTGTCTGGACTCACTGCTTTTACACTTTTTTTTAACTGATAGAGGAGGCTACCACAGAAAGTGTCTGCTCATGACCTGTCTATTTGTCCTAGTGTCAATTTCCTTTCACTGACTTAAATCTGAAAAAATTCTTCAATTCTGAATATATTCTTGGCAATCAGGTCTTACAAAAATGGCATAAATTGACTACTTTATGCACACAAAAAAACGCACTTATGCTTTCAGTGTTTTCAAGATACACTTGATAATTCAATACACAAACTGTGAAATTGTTTTTGTAATTTGCAAAAAATTATTATGCTTTAAGAATTTGGAGAACAAATGAAATCCTCTCACAGAAATTGCTATAGATCTTTGTATACATGCAACATATAACGGGGCATCATTATACACAGAATTGTCTGAAAAATCCACCTAGTTCCTACTCCAACTTTGGATTGCTAGCTGACTTTAGGGAGGGAAGTTTCCATTTCTATAGGTTCATTTTTTTATAAATGACACCCTGAAGAATTTAGAGCTTTAAACAAAAATTTTAAAATGTCAAATGGTCAAAGTCTGAGAGGCAAGCACTACAGATGGCATATCCCATGTTCACTGTGCAATTTATCACATGATAGTATTTGGAAACTCTAACATCTTTAGCTGGCAACAGTCCTCTATTTATATCTGAATGAGTAAACCAAGACAAGTAGATATCATTAATTGAACTTCCTTTAATAACATAAGATAAATAGTTTCAGCAAATAAGTCACTTAATATGAGACCCCCTTAGGAATGATGAATTTACAGTCATCTAAGATTAAGAGGAAATGGGATAGAAGCAGTATTATCTCAAGAGGTAGGGAATTACGGGCTTAGGCACATGAACAAGTTCCCATGGAGACAACAAATTTCCAAATAGCATTCAACATGTTGTAACTTTACATTTGTCTTCCTTGGTTTATGGCAAATGTGAAATAGTTCAAATAATCCTAATCCTCTTCCATCACTTATTTGTTGAGGACCAAAGTAATGTAAATCACCTCACACTTGTCACAGGATAAGATTGAAGATAAATGTTGCACATCAGTTATATTGAGTAAATCATTACGATACCTTGACTTTCCTTTAGAGGCTAGCAAATTCTCCATTACTATTCATTAGTATTATCATGGTACTATTCCAAACAATAATTTGTTATCTGAAAAGATTATGATTACACTTAATAAAATATCTTGATGACAAGAGAAAAATTCTAGCAATGCCTCTACAGCGGCTGCTGAAATTTTTTGTATGGTCAGTGCGGCTTTTAAGTTGGTACTCCCACCTGCTTTATTGTTAGACTAACTTGAAAAAGGTATTTGTTCTTGTTGTTTTCTTCCCCATAAATTATGGGATAGAAATGCTGGTAAGAGAAACTAGGATTGTCACTGCTGGTTCAGACCAGCAGAGTAACCAATTAGAGTTTTTGGGCTCAGGAGCAAGAGGTCGTCAGTTGTCAATCTCTCTATCTTTTTGCAGGTAACATAATTGCAGCATCTGTGTTTCAGAAAAAGAACATTTTTTGTTTGTTTGTTGTTTTTTAAAATAAAGATAATAAGATAACCTTGGTGAACACAAGTTCATAATTCATTCTTTCATAACAAATGGCTCAGTTCCACTTCATAAAGTGCAGACTATTTATTCTGCTTGCTTAAAAACTATAGAATTGTTAAAGTCCATTATGTTCATGACTTTTGGACCAACTTCAAGACCATTTTCTGCTAAAGAAAGTTCTGGAAGTATATGAAGCAGCAAAAAAAATTCTTCATGAAAAATGAAGGGAAGTCAACATAGATCACTGAATACAGAAGGTTTACTGTGCCTTCTGTAACTAAACTAACGTTTAAGTTAAATTCAGTGCCTTGAAATGACCATTTAATTGTCTTAGGGAAAAAAAAAACCAACAAAAAAAGCCACCAAAACTGTACAGGATGATATGATCCCATGTAAGAAAGAATGTCATCTTTTGAGCAGATACAAGGATTTATTTCAGTGCTTGCTTATTGTTTTTCTGAAATTTCATGGTTCATTTAAAGCCCTCTCTTCTTCCTCAGTCTCTATTCTCTAAACCACTGTCTTACACATTTTCATCATTTTGACAGGCGATATTTGTTTTATATTTCATCCTAGTGTTATATCTTTCTCTTTCGCAAAGAGAATTTCACTTCAAATGAGATGGAATTACCTGGGGGCAAAGAGAGTAAGTATCAGAAACTTTAGACAGTGACAGAAGTCTCCTAACTGGGGGGCTGGGAAAATGGAGTTCAGATAGTATGAAGCTGCTATAAAAAACAGGGACCAAGCGGCCAAGATTCAGATGAAACAACATGAGAAGCTCCCTAGGGACTAGAAGGTTGTACAAAGTTTACTGAATTTTAAAGGGCACTGAGTTAATTACAGTATTGTTTGAAAGTAAATTTTCACCTGCAAGGAAACATGGGTGCTGGTGAACAAATATACATTTCTGTATTCTTTTTATAAAAAGAATTCTAAAACAGTCCCCTGTATAAAAAGATCTAATAAATTCTAGTTTTCTTTCTTATAAAAAAAATAGCATTATTGATTTTAAAAGCCTTGTGGTCTTCTTCAGGGAGCTCATTAAATGGGAAAGGTCTAGCTGGGTCTGCTTCAAAGTAACAGTTAACTTGGACTCCTATCAATATTTTTCAGAGAAATGTCTCTCATCTGAAGTCTGTGCGCTATCAATTTTCTCTACCTCTTTTTTTCCTGTATGAATACGTACATATATCCTACAAACACAAATAAATGTTTGTGTGAACAATGCACATACAAATATATGCATACATATGTATATAAATCTATATGAAGTTATTTATACTCATAAAAAACTCAGTTTCCTCCTTCAATAGAAAGTTACTTAAGAACCTTCATTTTAATTAAATCGTTTACAAAATATTCTTGAAGAATGCTTTTCTCTTGTATATGTGTAAAGAACTGATTGATTTGGCCAAGCTCTTTAATTGATCCCAATTGCCACAAAAAGAATTCCCCTCTCAACATTTCACTCCTGCTTTTGGAGGTACCTTCTGAAGTTAAAACTGCACATGTGGTGTGGACTTACATTTCAGCAAATGAGCTCTGTTAACATAGTCATTAGGGTTAGATTTATGTGAACAGGAGATCAGGAACAATCTACTAGTCCCAGTGGATTCCTTCAGTTTGGATTCATAGGTTGTGTAAGTTATGATAACAGTCTAATTAGTGCTTTGGAGGTACAGTTTTCCACTTGGAAGATAGACTACAACAGCTCTTTCAGAATTTCTACACATTATGTCTTGCTAGTATCAGGCAGGACAATATAAATCTAATTTTACAAGAGATTTATAAGATTTCCTACTGGGAAGTGGTCTTTTTTTCAAATGACCTTTAATTACTTTTTCTATGTCAGTTGTATATTTCTAGAATACAGTGTTTAAGATACAGCCAGTGCAGTATCTTAAGATGTCAGTACACTTGTTACTTCCTCAAGCTAAAATTGTTTTGGGGAAAAAATAATGTTAATATTAGTATTTCATCAAATGATTGTATTAAAAGAAAAAACAGTTTTAGTATATGTTTCCTATCAAGTCATAACAAATTTTATATAGCTTAGTTGTAATTCATTTTCATTTACATATGATGGTGAAGGTCTTTAAAAACAACTTAAGTCTGGACAGGAATTTTGCTTTTATATCAAAATAGGAGGTTTGTTCTATTCATAAAAGCTCTACTTGTTTTAACTGAAAACTGTGAGATCATCAAAGCTTTACACTCTTTGATCTGTTTTTAGAGCAGTGGCTTTTGACTTCTGAATTGTCCTAGAATTAAAATGCCTTCATTTTGGTCAGCTTTCATGGGATTACAACATGTCTAATACAAAGATGAAAATGGATTTGAATATTTAAGACATCTCTATCTTGTACAATAAAAAGAATCTTGAAAAATTCCATTTATTCTACTTCTTATGGAATTCAAGTATTAATAGTTTTCCCATAAGCAAAACTGCTTCGTCCTACAAAACAATTTGTCTCATTCTGTGCTGCAGCTTAGGGGCTGATGTTCAGTGTAGACAATTCAAGCCTGAACTCTGAGTCATGACTTAATAGAAATCCTATAGGCAGATCTGGAATACAATCATATAGATCTACAATAAGCTGTACAAAGAATATTTTCAGTATTAAGTGTGGTAAAAGTTCATTCATGGTAACATTCTGTGCATATTTTGCTACTGCTAGTGACATAAATCAGAACAACATTATTTATGCTGTGTATGCTGTGCATTTGAAGGCGTTCGTGTGAATGAGAACACTGTAATGGTCAAAAGGGTTTCCTACTGCACTGGTAGGAAAGTATACAATTTGGCAAGATTAGTACTCATAGAGCTTAGCCTATATTCAGTGAGAATTATGTAGTGTCTATACTTTCTATGCAATGGACAATCCTGCAGAAATCATTTGATATTTGTTTTTACAAACAAGCATGTTTGGATTTCCACTGTAAGAGATTATGTAGATCTTGCTTGCAGTTTGTATTTTTAGAGACAGCAAAACAATATATTTCTTTGTATGAAAACAGAGAGGCTAAGATGCTTTTGTTTACATCCACACAAGCCAATGACTCATGATGTATTTTAGGAACAGGCCAGTTTTCAGTCTTTGATCACTGTCAGCTGAGTAATTATTCCTAAAGCCAAAAAGGAAAGAAAAAATGAGTTTGATTTCTTTATCTGCTAAAACTAGGTATAATGTGCTTAGTAACAAAGAAAAATAACAAAGAAAAACAAACACATGGAGCCAACTTTTCATTACATGCAACTAGCTTAATATCAAACAAACACTTTGAGCATTTTCATGTTAAGTTACATGTAAGGATATGCATTTTTCAGTTGTTCTGAATTTGAGAGAAAATCAGCTCGTGAGCTGTTTGTTTTATCTGGACACAGGTGCTGTAAATCAAAGGTCTCAACTGCCTTATGTCTTCAGTATCTTTAATCTCAATTTTTATTTTAGTTTCTTATTTGATAAATTTAGTATCCTTTTACTTTACTATTGTATATTTGGGAATCAGTCTGCGTAAGTTTAAAAACATTAACTTTAGTATTTTCTAAAGATATTGTTTTAGTTTCGAAAATAGATATAGTTTATTTTCATCTTATGCTATTGAAAAGATAATAAAATAATATTTATAAAGCTATTAAGTAATTTACCTAGCTTGGGTATTAATGTAATTTAGGTCTTTTTTATAACCTGTGCATTTTGACTGTGTGATATATACACACAGGTATGATATATCTGGGAATGATTATTTAGCACGCTTTTTGGGTACTGAGTGAGAAAATGTATACAACATATCTAAGCCTTTAGGATATATAAGGGATTCTTTTTTTTCAATTCAGTGGAACAAAATGGAATTTCCCTATTTCTAGTTCCTTCTCCCCTCCCCCACCCCACTCAATATATTTTAGCACAAAGAAATCCAATGTAAATCCTAATATCCTGTGTCAAAATTTGACACAGACATTTTGGTTTAGAGTTGAAATGAGCTAGTCACATTGGAAACTATTGCATACCTGGATTTCATGAGATACAATTCAGAAAGTCATACCAATTCCTCAAGACCAAAACCCAATACATGCTCTTGCAAGAAACACATGAAGTTTAACAGAAAATATGCACTCTTATGAACATGTAGTGAGCTAGGGGAGTGCTGATTTACGACAAAACCAATCTAGTAGTGTTTTTAGGTTACACAGGGACTTTCAGTTTTCAAAGAAAAAGCAACCTGAAAGGCTATCCTTGAAAAAGGTTGGTTATTCTAAAAAAAACAGGGATACACTTGGAACTTATCCTAAGATAATTGCACTGATTCTCTGCAGAAATCATAATTATTCCACACCTTAGATCATTTCTTAGCCAGTCAGGTGGTTTATGAATCATAATCACCATCATAATTATAGAAGGAACTACGATAAAATACTCAACTTTTAGAAAGCTGTGCACAGACCTTGCAATATCCTTCCCCAGAGTGACAGTTGCTCTACAGGAACAGAATTTAAACAAATACTGCTACTGTCAGCAGTTTCTGGCTGAGACCATATGAAGGGGTATCTTTGCTCCCAAGTCTCATCCTGAATGTTCCCAGGCTGTTCCTTGGCTATGTACCTCTGCATTTCTTTGCTTCTTTTCAAAAGAAAGGAAGGGTAGAAATCAACACACCTTACAACTTATTCACTAATGGGCACAAATTGGGTAAAATAACTTTTTCCCTTATTTTTACCAGCTGCCTGCAATGCTTGCTGATTCTGTGAAAACTGAACTCAGAATGTCACCTTCTTTTTAATTACAAAGCCAAGAATCAAACTATGCTTAGCAAAACATAAAAATAGAAATATCTGCAGACAAGATACCACCATCCTGTATCTTGTTAGTAATTCATTTATTGTTAAAGGAATTGCCAAGAACAAGTCAATGTTAATTGTATAGCAGGTTATATTTACTTTTTTAAAGAGTGTCAGATGGAACTGAATTTCCAAAACCCTTTTTATGAGTAAATCTCAAACTTTCCAGGCTTATCTAAAAAAGGAAGTTAGAATGCAATAAGGTAGGTTGTGATTTTACAGAACACTAACTACATAACATCAACTAATACCAATGGTTTAGACATTCAGGCAGCTAATATGCCAGAGATTTGTAAATTAGCTTCACACACAAAAAGTTTTTTTGTGAAGACAACTGCTCAGGCATATTTTATTCAACAAATTCCTCTTTTTTCACATTTTTCATTATTTTAGTGCAACATTTCTATGTCTGTGTAGTACAAACCCAATTCGTTGGAGAAGACATGAAGGAAGGCTTCATGAATGAGACAGAATCTTAACTCTACATCATGAAGAATAGATATTGGGAATGCAGCTCCCACTCTCTATACATAAATATAACCCAGCATCTGGTTCTCAGAATCATAGAGGGGTTGGAGATGAATAGAAAGCCACTCTCAGGAAATTATATATGCAACTTACACACACTCTTAGGCATTATAAAGCTGAATTCCTTCACCATTAACAGAAATTATTTGATCCTTGAAGAAAACATTAGCAAAAAGCAGATGCTGAGCTGCACAGAGTTATTGTTCAGGTACCAAGCAAGAGAATCTGAATACAAATGTTTCTAAGAATCTGCCACATGTTCTTTTCCTTTGAGATTATATTACTCCAGAAGTCCCAAAAAAGCCTCAAAACTGAAGAGTTTGATTTCAGTATGCAGTGTATGGTGACAACCCAGCCTTTTGTGTATTGACTTGCATAAGAAGATCTCATAGGACTTAAACTTCAGGTGGTGTCATTATATCACACTACTGTCAGGGATATTCTGTCTCAGTATTCTCTTTTTTCACTAAAAATGACCCATCAGCAGAAGTGGAAACTGTATTAGCCTTGGTGACAAGATAGCAAGACGTAGTACATATCAGAAAATGAATATTTTGTGATTGAAAATTGCCTATTTGGTCCAATCAAGTACTAGTTAATAAATCCAGATATAACTTAGTAGGAGTACCTTTGAGTGGTAATTTTACTTTTTTCAAAGTATTTAACAGCCATCTCTAAATTCTTGACCCTGAAGTCAAGGCAAATATCATTTTCTAATTTTTATGGGTGAAAGAAAAGAGATCAAAGAGATTGAGACTTCTCTCCAAGCTAAAACACATTTTTCTGGGAAAGACAGGATTACTCTGGAAGATTCCTTCTTCCCAGGCCTGTTTTTGGGTTGGTTTCTCACTGTCATTCCTTTAAATTGTACAAATGTAAGTACTTATCAATCTATCTAGTATTTATTTTCTATTATTAGAGTCTATGGTGCTAAAATCATCATTGCTATTTTTTTTCTCCTTTTTTGTTTTAGCGATAGACTGTAATTCTTTACAGTAATGCTTCAGGACAGAAGGAGGCCATGCAGTCCACTGCAGTCATTCCCAGTAACACACTGCTAATTTTTCATTGCTTCAAAGTGCTTGTCCAACACTTTTTGAATTATCACAGCTGTGGTTTTTTGTGTCATCTCAGATGATCCATTCTCCATGTTAATTACTCCTTTCCATCCTGCTGATTGTCATAGCGTCCAATCTCCTCTCATTTGACCTTGTCATCATTAAACTTTCCATAGTTCCATGAAACTTTGTCATATTTCTTAATCTTCTCCATTCTCCTGAGCATTTACAATACACAGGGAAGTATGAAGTCTGTATATTAAAGCCTGATTCTGTGCAGATGAAATTTAAATGTCTGGAGATAAGAATTCAGGTTTCAGATTCTGTACCTTGAGTTAGCTGGAAACGTGCAGGAATAATTACTATTCTACATTAATCTGCAGAGACATCGAAATGTGATTGTGTTCTCCTTACAAGAAGATGTATGCTAAATTTCTGAGGCCAGACTGATACTACAACTTCATGAAGGGCTGTCCAGTCTCTGAGGGAATTCTCTCGTAATATTGCCGTCTAACATATTCACAATTCCCTTTCTTTGGAGACTTTGACTCCAAATGCATTTGAATATTAATAATATACTGGTTATCTTCTAGGCGATATCTAGTCTTTCTCCAGAATTTAGATTGCATGCACATCTGTTATTTCTTGATAAATTTTAAGTCTCTTAAACATCAATGATAAAGCAGCAAATTAGGACTTCCTGACTTAAGGATGGAAGTGTGTCCAAAGGACTAACTTTACCTGGTTTGTATCTCGTTTAAACAACCACAGGATGAGTGGTTTACTATGTGCCAGCTTTGAAGAGTCTGATTTGTATCCTTCTGATAACACCTATCGTATCTCTTACATTTTTTCAAGATGGGTTTTGCAATTGAACTCTCTTGCAATTGTACGTGTTAAAAACAAGTAGTTCTGTAAGTCTCTACATTCTGTACTCTAAAGCAGCCATTTACTAGTAGATGAGTCTGAGTAAGTGTTACTCATTTCATTGAAAATGGAACATCCTGTAAAATATAGTATTCTGTCATTAGATGAGATAATAACTGTAGATTGTGAATTGCATTTTTCCTTCATAATTTTTACTGGCTAACAGATCTGAGTTAGGTTTGACATACCTGGAAGCTTAAGTGAGAGTTGTTACTCCTGCTGGAGTTGAACTCGATGATGGGGTTTGGACTTGATGATCTCTAGAGGTCTTTTCCAACCCCTATGATTCTGTGATTCTGCTCTTCTCAGAGAAGCCATTTTGCAGTGTGACTTAATAGAGCATTTGGTGTGCACTCACACATTTTAAAAACTGTTTTTTATATTGTCTTAATTCCTTGTTGTCTATGTTGAGATTGTTATTTCCATAGCACACCTTTCAGCTGTTCCATAATATGTTTCCCTTCCCACTTTTAAGCAGCCAAAATATCAAAGCTGACTAAAGGTGAGATAAAAGACTTTTTGTGATTTAAATAGTTATGAAGAGGTGATTTGCTATTGCCCTTTCATTTTTCCTTGCCACAAAAACTAAATCTTGCAGAAACATTGCAGCATTCACAACTAACAAGTCAGGCTTGAATTTAATTGGTAAATTATGTGTGTGCAACTGAATGCCCATGAGTGAGATCAAATGAATTAGCTTAATGGCAGCACAGTCTGTGATATGGAGAACTTTAAGACTCAATTCATAACCTCTCAAATGTAAAGTAACATGTGCTTCACCATTGGATTAATAAACTAAACTAAGATTCAGCCAACATTCTATATAAAGTACAGGAAATATTCATACAGATATTTTCTGTTACAAATATTATTTGGATGATTAACTGAAACCACTGGTGAAAAATTAAAATGAGACCTGCATAGTTTGAAACTACTCATAAAATATAACATCCTGTTACTGGATGGTTTACAGACAAATTATTGGACACAACAGAGAGGAAATTCTTTTCCTGTGTTATACAACAGGTCAGGTTTGATGATCAAATGGTCCCTTCTGGCCTTAAAAGCTATGAATCTACTTCTTTTCTGCAAAGTACACACAAAAGGTCAAATTTCCAAGGCTGGGATATTTCGCTGAAGGACCAGAAGCTCTCTAAGATGTCTTTAAAATAATGGAGAGGGTAAAAAAAGGCATACAATAATAAGGAAAGGAATATAAAATAAACTAAACGAAGGGATTTCTATCTTTTACACTCTACAAACGGGAATAAAATGGTAAATACATTAGTATAATATGTGCTTCCAGAAGTATTTATGTGACAGTGTTTAGAAACGACACACAACTCAATCTAGTCAGTTTTGTAATGGATATTTATGCACAACTTTTACCTTAGAAGAATATGAAATTCTTTACTCAGAGGAAAAACATATTATGAACTGAATGTGTACCTCATCTCACCATGAAAATAAACAAACATAATTAAGGAGTGGCAATAAGACACACCAGGATCAAAACAGCTGCTACCTAACAACATCACCATAATCCTGGTATAAGTATCAACCTCCTGACGGCCTTGTGACAATGAAATATTTACAATAAAAGATTTTCATTTTTGGAGTTTTTGCTTTTATCTTTATGGAGACTTCCTTAGGAGAAGTCTTTAGGAATTCTCATAGAATCACAGAATATCTTAGGTTGGAAGTGACCTTAAAAATCATCTAGTTCCAATCCCTCTGCCATGGGCAGGATTGCCACATACCAGATCATAATGTCCAGAGCCCTATCCAACCTGACCTTGAATTTCTGAAGGGATGGAGCATCTACAACTTCTCTGGGCAACCTGTTCCAGTGCCTCACTATCCTCAGAGTACAAAATTTTCACCTCTCTCAGATACTTTCAGTCTCTGACTTGCTCTGCTCTTACAGTGGGAGGATTGCCTCCCAAAGAACTTTCTCAAGGTATGTCCTAAGCAGTCCAAAGTCTGCCCTCTGAAAGCCCAAGGTGAACATTCTGTAGCATGGTTGATACAGCTCCTGCTTCCTGCCTTAACCTCCTCTATTTTGGCGTGCACCAGGTCTAGAAGCGTTGCACCTCTGGTCTATCTGTACAGTGCCTGGACCAGGAAGTTATTTTCAAAACACTCAAGTAATCTCTGTGTTGCTTTCCCAGCAGACATCTGGGTGGTTGAAATCCCTGATCAAGATGAAAGACTGCAAGCATGACAACTCTTGCTTTTGAAACAAGAACTCTTCCACAGGCTTCTCCTGGTCAGGCTACCTGTAGTAGACTTTGACCATCATATGTCCTTCATTGGTTTGGTCCCTAATTTTAAGCCACAAGCTTCCATCCTCATCATGGCTGTTTCTGAGAGGCAGCTCTTAACAATCTATAAACCTCTTAACAGCATGTCCAGATTCTCACTAAGGGTCACTCTTAAAACTGCAGTACATACTTTAGAGTCACCATTAAATATTTTAAATCTAATTTCTAACTGTGGGCTATTTGTACGCACATACACTAAAAACTTTATACTACTATGTCAACTCTAAAGAATTCTTTGGTGGCACATTAGAATAATCCACTCAGTAGCAAAGTACAAGGCTATAGTCTCCTAGTAATCAGTACACAATTTAGGTTCCTTCAAATATTTGCACAACACATAGATGTCTTCTCAAATACAAATAGTAATGAACATTCCTTCTGCTCCAACTTCAATAGCTCAGCTTCTTTTCAACATTGACTCCCTTATGATGCTTTTCTAACTGTGTACATGCTAAAGATTCACTCCTTACATCCATATGATCTTTATTTTGTGTCCCATTAACCTCTATCAACTTATTTAGAGGTTTTTTGTTAAAAAATTCTAGCAAGGGTTTAATTTTTAATCCACACAACTATTTTATGAAAAACTATCTATGCTTGCAGATAAGGTAAATGTAGCAAGACATGATGTTTAGAAGAAAAAATGTTGAGACAGAGTGCAGTGAGAGAGGTTGTATTTAATGACATTTCTTCAACTATCAACTCTTATCCAGAGACCTAAGAACACTTATATTTTACAGCTTATATCTCTGTTTCCATAATTGAAATTCAGTTACAGATGGAGAGAGAATAGTGAATAAACATCAAGATGACACAGAAGATAGGAAAGTAATAAGGCATCTTCATAACAGTGAAACAGACATAGGAGCAATTTGTTAAGTGAAGCTTAGTCAAGATATGAAAATTATGATTCTGTGTCACTTAAATCTTTATTATGCTTACATCTTATCCATTTGATAATATCTCTTAGAGCTTCTGTAAGATGATGATGTAAATCTATTTAGTGTAATATACTTTTTGTTCCTATTAATTATAACTAATAACATTAAATTACTGCAGATAAATTTCTGGCCCCATTACAGTCATTACCCTGACAAGAGTGGGCTGGAGTCCTACTTGCAATGCAATGATTTGTGAAGTTTTTGTAGGAATAATAGTTACATTTCCAAATCTAGAAATCAGGAATTTTTTGTAAGTGCCAAAACTGCCTGTAATTTGAAGGCAGTCAGACAAAATACCATAGATCTTTTTTATTCTTGCCAAGGTACCTGATCTAAATCTGTTTAGATTCATATTATGCAAAATTTTAAAAATAAGATGAAGAATGGAACCTTTATTCTGCTTAAATAGAATTCTTATTTTAGGAATAGCTATGATAACATCATAAAATTTCTTGTTGAGTCCCTCTGTGTGAAAACACAAAGCAGGTTTTATACAACTTACCTTCCCTTTCCCCCACTCTCCCCACCTCTCCTACTTAGGAAAGGGAAATTCTTGACAGAAAGCCCTCACTGACAATCACCATCTGTCTTTGTGTTCACTGGTAGGTGCTAATTGGCATGAGTGAAAGGAGGTGGAAATAAACACTTAGCCCAATATAACCTGTTCTATTTGACTAAGAAAGAAAATTCTTTGAACTGTACTGGATCTTCCACAGAAAGAGCTTTTCAGGGCAACAAATACTTAAATTTCTACCAGCATTATGAACAAGCACTTGTGTCTACAAGGATATGGAAAAACACTCAGTTCTGATTACGTAATTATTTTTATAGAAAAGGAAAAAGAACTGGTACATTTTCAGACATTAACACAGATTTTAACACTTGCCAACCCGAAGAAACAGTTCTGGTGCTTGAAGCCTAGAAGCACAATTGTTTTATATGGCAGAAGAGGATCTGGAGTATTGTATACCTCCAAACTATCCCTGGTTTTGCTGAAAGCATCTACAATACCATAAGCCTTAAGAATAAGGCTGAAATGTAAAAATGGAAATTCACAATCAACATGTCACCCTGTACTTGTGTCTTGTATATGAATGCCATGACATATCAGTTATACTCCAGCTTAATAGCACTTTCTTATTTCCCCAGATCTGCAATTACTGCTCCTGAATTCATTGTGCTTACTCAAGACAAGCAACTACTTGCTATTGCATCATCAAACACATTTAGACCTTGATGAACTTCGTTTTTCTCAAAAAAACTGAAATGATAAAATGGGTTAAATGAAAGCTTCTAGTTTTCAATTGCAATTTCCAAGTGAGCAAAGCTTAAATTTTATTATTTTTCATTTCTGCAGCCATTTCACTGATTCTTTGTTGTAGAACTTGCATAGTTTTTTAAAAACTGCTTTTTGCCAATATTTAAAGTTAATCTGAGTCATTTTAGGAAAGAGTTCTATAAAATACATTTTAAAATACTCCTAAAAAGTACTCATAAGTCTTCATAAAAATAGTGGTCTGTGACAAAAAAATTATAAAAATTTATAAAAAATTAAAATTATCTACTTTGAACTTTTGAAACTGTTAGATAACAGAACTATATTGGATTAACTCTTAGCAATACTGATTGCTAAAAATATTTTAGAACTAAACAGAAAAAATAATACTGACTCAGAGTGTGGACTGCCAGTGATTTTTAAGCTATCCTTGCTAAATTTTTTAATTGTTCAACAGAGGCCTTGAGATTTCAGTTTTGAAGTCTGTCTTTAACAAATAAAGAAATAGGCAAGACAAAACTCATCTTTAGTTTCTGTTTGCACAGTGCTACTAATTCTCTACAAAATCCCTTCCAGGCCTCCTGCCTTATTTTCTTTCGTGCAATTTCAACCTCTAAAAAAATTAATAGGGGTAAATTCAAAACCTTTGACATTTATCTTCTTTCAGTGTTTTTCAAATGTCAGTTATTACAGGCTCAATATATGTAAATATATGCAGAGCATTTAACTTAAGAAGGAATGGTTTATTTTTATTTTTATTTTTATTTTTATTTTTATTTTTATTTATTTTTATTTTTTTACAAGGCTGGGTGTGACTCTTTTCTAGTTGTTGGCAACCCTGCCCATGGCTGGGGAGTTGAAACTAGATGATCTTTGAAGCCCTTTTCAACCCAGGCCATTCTATGATTCTATGATATATTTGTGTTGGTAACAGAGATGGTACTGACATCAAGAACATAGCCTATGTATTTCAACTCATATGTCATTGTGGAGCTGATTCCAAACAGTTAGAATTCTCTAGGTACATCTTTCTCTAGAAGGCTGAAGAAAGAACATCAAGTTATAAATTTATATATGTATGAAGTGACAATTGCTATTAAAGTTGTCAGAATTTTACTAAGTTTCTTCAGTTGGAAGGTTCATAAAAATTGCTTTATCCACATTGAATTTTAAAGTGAAATAGCTTTATGTGGGAGTGAACTCCATCTCAGTTTAATATCAGTACAGGAAAAATTTTTGCTCATGTCTAATTGAGCTTTTGCAGCACAGTCACAATCAACTACATGATGAAATATAAAAGATACTCTAGCTCTAAAAGGGAAAATGCTTCATTCTGTTCTGTTTAATCTCTCAGTCCTGTTTTGCTCTCCTTCCTCTTCTTCTACTCCCTTTAAAACAGTGCATACTGCATTTTAAACATTCCCACAACAGATAAGCTTATTTTCATAGTGATGTACTTGTATACCAATAGTTGAGAAACTTAAAGTTATGTCTGGATTTCCCTATATAATAAAAATTAATGTGGTTGTGGTAATTCTATTGAGTTCATCTTATAATAAATTAAAGACTCAGTTCTGTCTGGCAGTTGGGAAGAGTACTACAATACTGGTTATTTTGATAGATACTGTTACAAGGAGTAGATAAAATTTAAATTAATACATAAAAATGAAATTAAATACTTCTACAGCCGAGTGTATGAACTTTACAATTTAAAGTATGAAAATCAAACTCTGTCATTCAGTCCGTAATACCTTCTTGTGTTATGGGGTAAGAGCAAAAAATGAGAACATCTAGCACTCAGTTTCCAGTAGGCTAATGGAAGATTGTTCTTGTTACCAAAAATATTAATGGACAATTTTTTAGCAATATTAACTAATCAAGAGCAGGCAGAGTTATTGGAGGAGCTTTATAGCATTTTCTTTCCTTCTTGCACTGATCAGTAGGAATATTTTACAGTGATAATGAATAATGAATGCAATTTTAACAAAAATGCTTTTGTCTAGGTATAAAAATTCCTGTTGGAACTCCTCACCTGTTCTAAATTTCCTGCAAAAATGCAATCACATCTAAATCTGTCAAATGCAAATGGTGGCTATGTTTTTTCTAACGCTTTCCAAGTCCACTTAGTACAATGTAGAAAAGTTAGGATTTTACCCAGGAAGCCTTTAATATCTGAGATTACTTACTGCATCTTTCTGAAATAAAAGAAAAAAACATCTTTGATTTCTCCTCAAATCACAGCCTTCTTCTTCTTCTTTGGATGAATGTATTGAATCAATCAATGTTTGTGGTTAATAGAGAAAGGTTTAATTAGATAGCTTTTAAGGTAGGAACAATTGGGGATAAACTCTGACAAGCAGAAATCAATGTTCTAAAACAAGAAGGGAGTCCAGATTAAGTAGGAACAAAGGGCACATTTCTCGTTTGATGCAGAATTTCTTTCACAGATCTGGAGCTTAATTTTTTGTAATAGTTTTACAAAGTATAAATGAACAGGCTTTATTACATAATATTTATGAATCTTCTCTCTCTAATTCATTGCATTCTTTCTTTTTTTTTTCCATTGAAAGATTATACTGCAACACAGCTAATATGTTTATATGCCAAGAACTTTAGCCAGTTTTTAACTAATCTTATCAGCCAAGAATAATTTGAATTAACCCAATCAGTAAATCACAGTCCTAATGCTAAACTCATACTCTTAGTCCACAGATTTATTTTCTTAAACACTGAGCAAAATGTTTTCAGTTGTTTACTAGCACAAGTAGCCTTGACTATGTAATCATAGCATTGACTTGGTTAGCATACTGATATCACTGACTAAAAGTTATTTGACCCTCTTTTTTGAGCTAGCTTTAGCACATAGAGATTTCACTGAATTCTATTAACAGAGACTTTGAACAAAACAATGTCATATAAACAAAAAAGGAAAAGGATACACGGCACTTTTTAAAATGTTGCTTTATTACTTTCCTAGCAAAATCTTTTTTCATATTGAAAGCAGTCTAACTGATGCTGAACAGGGATGCATAGTATTCATAGTATTCAGTATGCAAAGTCCTAAAAATAAATCAATGCACACTTTCAATGCTTTCTGTTTGGTTATACACTGCTGTACATTTTTGTGTTTTTAGGTCCTGATACAGCGAGTTAGGTTCTGATTTACAATTATAACATAATTCATAGCTTAAAAGTCATGTTAGTTAGGATCTGTACTCAATCAGAAAAAAAAAAAAAAAGAGAAAAGAAGAAAGAAAAACGAATACTTTCGTCTGGAGTGGAGATTTGCTCTGTGTATGAAATCATTTTTTCCCCCTAATTTCCATCTGACTTACAGTCTATTCTTACATGTTGCTGGTGGCAACCTTAAAGCCAAAGAATGGCTTTGTATTCCACAATCCTTTTGGATGTTAAGCTCCTCAGACGGATGACTGGCTGTTATATAAATCAGTTTTTACATAAATCAGTCTTATTAAAAGAGCCGTTATAGCTGTACTCTGTAGTGCAGTATGTTATCCATTAGGCAACAAACTGCTTTTTCCAGTCACACATAAGGAAGTGCCAGCCTGTCCCCAATGCCTCTACAACTGTTTCTATGGGATCTCACAGTTATAATGTACAATGCTTGCCAAGTACACCCAAGTATCCTGAAAAGTAGCTATAACAGTGAAAGAATATGTTAGGTAAGTCCAAGTTAGCTATCATAGCAAACATCAGGAATGCTGCTCTGGATAGCAGTCACAGCAGAGTCTTAACTGAAATCCTCTGTGGTATTTAAGAAAAAAAATATAAAACAGAAGTAGACTTAAATATTGATTTGTATCTTATAGGCATGATCACAAAGATTTAACATTCTGGAAAATGCCAGAAGGCCTGAGATCAACATCTATTCATAAAGCTCTGCCTCCAGCTTGGTAAGTATTGACATCTTAGATGAGAGAAAACATATGCTATGTCAGACTGCGTTAGAATTCTCTGATGAAAATGTCATTCACAAACTCCTTAAATGTCATTAACTCATATAAACTGACCTGCATAATTCAGAATGTATATAATTCAGATGCAATTCAATATAAAAATAATTTTATATTGAATTATGATTTAATAATAATTGCATGTAACTGAAGTTACATTTAATTATAATTGCAAGTAACTGAAGTTCAGTTTCCAAAACATATTCTAAATTTACTTTGAAGGCTTAGATCTGGGGAGTAGAAAATGTCCTCTTAATTTGTAACATAACTGTGTTAAGAATAGGGGCCATGGTTATATTTAAACTTGTCTCACGAATCTGTTGTCATGGATTATCATTGTCTTTTTCACAAGATTAGATTATTCTCAACATTTTTGTTCTCATTATGCAAAGGCTTATTCATAACACTGGAAATCCTGTTGTTAAACAATCTTAACTTATGTGAACATGTTGACTTGTTTTCATTCACTGCCTATGATGGTGTTACAGTAATACATAATCTTTACCAACACCTTAGCTTTGGAATTATCAGAGCAAATCTTTTAGAATTAGCAGCACTTAACAAACTTCCACTGTACAAGTTGAAGAATTGAAGAAAACATGCAGACAATGGCACTCTTTTCAGGATCAGTTTTCTAGCATCAGATACCATTTGAAGCTCTATTTAGATTTTCTGAAAAATGATAATGCCTTTAATTAGACTGAATTTCACCTGTGTCCAGGAATAGCCTAGGGGAAATAAATGAGACTACTTGTGAAATAAGGATCTAATTCAGGGCAGCATGAGGTAAGAGTTTGATACTTACTTTGCCAGTTTTAGCAGGCAATATATTTTTGGACTGTTTTCAGGAAGGTTTATAAATTTCTCTCTGTCATCTCTCAAAGATTACAGTCTTTTTTAAGACTGATCAACAGACATTAATTCTACCTAGGAATGTAAACTCATGGTTGAGTAAAATCACAATTATAATCAAAACAACTGCAAAGATCTTTCTTGTCAGCAATTACTTCAGTTTTCCACTGCACTCTGAGATGTCTCTTTCCAGGTCTTGGCATAATAAGGAGATTTTAGTGAATTTAAGCTATCTGACAATGTACTGTAAGGCAAAAGCAATTTTAATCTTTTGGATATAAGTAGCATAGAACAGATCAGTACTTTCTGACTGATTTTCCCCATTAATATGAGAATATAGATATTCTGCCTGGTAACTCATCCAATAATGAGCCAATAATTTAGTCCTGTGAAAAGTTGCTCCATATTTCTCATTAATTTTCTTGCACCTTTCTTGGAATTATCTGGTTTCCCCCACAGTAAACAAAAGTCTTCTAGACCTGATAAGTGTGATTCACTATAATAAACATTTTTTGTCAGCACATTTCTCACTGACAGAAAATAAAAATTTTCACGTTCTTACATAATTATGTCCTTCATGTGTATTTATTCCCATGTAAGTTGAGGAATCTACTCAGTTCTTTTATAAAAAATTATCTGTAACTCAGAAAGGCTGGAATCATATCACTATTCCTCAAGGGGCACCAGTGTGATTCTGAATCTGTTCTGGTCTTTCTTTAACATTTCACTTCTTTTTTACCTAAAACAGAAGATTGGCCTGTCCTGAATGTCCAGTGTGCCCAGTCATACTTTGAACATATTCTATTTCATTAAAAGTTATTTAAAAGTGAATATTTATTTTCTAAATGTCTATCAAGTGTTAGAGGTTGTGCATGGTATACACTAGTCTTTACTTATTATTAAATTCAATATAATACTCACAACATTAACTCTACATCTCAGCTCTTCTTTTTCTGAGCTGTTTCCTATAATGTCTAGGTGCTAGATAGTAGCTTCTAAATCATGAATTGCTTATTTACTAATATGGGGAGGAAAATTTTGGCAAACCAAAACTCCACTCCGCCTCTCAGTACCCAGTAGGTACCAGCAGCAATCAGACATTCTTCTTCCAGTTTCACTCTCTTGCATATCTGTCAACTCTGCAAAGTTTCTTAGTGAGGTGGTTGAGAAGGCAAGGGTATCTGTTTTTCAAATGAAACATCCTTCTCTATTGGCAAGTACTTTATGAAAAAATCTTCTATGTTGCTGATTAATTGCTACCACAAGCTGATGGAGGGAAGTCAACAGGGCATTGCTGTTCATGATTTACATTGTATAGAAATTGAAACATTCCAAGTGATTAAATAATGCTGATGGAGCCGAAGTCAGAAACTGAAAATGTTGTGATGAATAAACAGCACAGTGCCGTTTATGTAAAAGTTCAAGGATCAAATATTGAATATAACTCTGAAAAAATTTTGTTTAATGTACTACAGTAGTCTAAAAAATTATTGAACTTGAGTTTCATGGAACTGTTGAGAGTTAGAGCACATAGACCAAAAATCTGGAGTTTATCTGAGCTAGAATACCAAGAATCACAAATGATGTAAAGGATAAGATTTTAGGGGATTTAAGATTTTACCTTTTGCAAGCTTAGAACATGTGTTTTCAACATTCTAAGTGTGAAGAACAGAAATAAAAGAAACATTTATTTTCTTACAGTAGTTAGTGCTTCTCCATAATCAAGAAAAATCTATTTTTTAACTTGATTCATAGATTTTTTTTTTCCAACTTTATACTTTTTCAGTGACTTCATGCTTTCTTCAAGGTAGAAGTATGTCTACCTTGGCATGGTATAAGGAGAGAGAATGTAACGGAAATTTGTCTCATATCAGCCTGTACACTTCAGATGATTTATGAAAATGTGACAGCAGTTTTGCCAAACAGGGATCCTGATGGCTGAAGCACCATATTACACATTGATATCACACTATAATCTCCATAGTAAAGGAACTCCTAAGAGCACTTAAAAATTATTCAGGCCACTGTAGCCAGCCAGCCACAAGGTCTAGCAGGCTGAATGATTTCCATGAGAGAAGAGCCCAGTACAAGATAATTTGGAGAAACTGGTCCCTAAGTAGTCAATTACTCTGTGTACGGGAAAGATTTTCTCCTCATGCTACTGTTTCCTGTAAAGAAGTATTTAAGAATGATCAAAATTTCTATATGTTTGGAGAATCACAAATAAAATGTTATTTCATATACATGTTTTAATGTGATTTTAATGCTTCATGTTATTTTAAATGCAACTAGAAAGAAGGTCTATCTATTCAACCATGAAAAAGAAAATAAAGTTATATATATGTGGAGAAAACATAAATGGTGAAAAGTGCTTTATTTATTTGTTTATTTTAATTAAAGTAAGATTTTAGAAACCTGTGAAATTCTATCAGTGTACCCTTAGAATTTGATGGGATTATTACATACTGAATCTGTATTCTGTCTCCTCATTACTTGAGTGAGCACTAATTACTATTAATGTCTACCTTCAGTAAAACATTTGAATAGATAATTTATGAAACCAGAACCTTTGGAATGAAATAATTTCTCATACAGTAACTTTAATTTCAGTCTTCAATATCAAATGCTGAAGATAAGCTTTGAATTAAATGATTCTGTGGAAAAATGTATAAGTAGCAGTATGAAAGAATGATTAGAAAAAAATGAAAACATATGGCGATATGATTTATTCTAAATATGAGTAACTCTCAGTTAAAAAGTGAGAGTTGACAATTTTGGAAAGTGAATTCTGTTACAAATCAAAAACACTATCAGCATGAAAAAGTTATTTTAATTTGATTAATGCTCTAGTATTTAGCTGCTTTCATTTTTTTTCTTTATAAGGAAATTATTTGTATTTCTATAGAAATTAATGAAAGAAAACCACACTCCTTCTGTGAAATTTAAAATTTGCTATTATTATAACTATAATTCTGTTATATTTATAGTAATTTAAGCCTTGTAGCACCCCCAAACTACCATAGACCAAATGTTGATTAAAAAAGTACATTTCGTGTCGAATTTATTACATAATGTGTAAAGGTCTGCAAGAATACAGAAATAAAGGCTGGTCTCAGAAATGTGCCTTCTCTGCTAACTAACAGATTTCTGTAGAAAAAGGAGTAACACTATTTGATTTCAAAACTTCATATTCCTCTAAGAAACTTTATGTAAAAAAAGAAAGAGAAAGTAATTTCGATCCAATTGTATTCCAGTGTTTGAGACCGGGGCCTAAACTGTTAGTCTACATTTTAGTTTTGTGTTGCTATTGTTTAAGCGGGGAATGAACTAATAGGAAGAATAAATCTTACGGTACAATGTGTAAAATATTTTGAAGGTACACTTATCAATTTTTTTTAACCTGGCTGTCTATCTAGGAGGTTTTTATATTTCAGACTTTGAAACTGTAGACCCCATAACTACTTCTGCATACCTCTGACATGACAAAGCAATACGTTTGTTGTTTTTCTTATTGGGGAAACTGAGCCTCAAAGAAAGTGAAAATGAGGGGACCTGAACAAATATTGAAAAAACAAAGACTTGACTCTGGATCTCTTGAGTATATTTGAAATAATTTAATTGCTAAATTAACATTTTAGGAAAAAAAAGAAGCGTCTTTGATTTGACATCTCTGAACTTTTGCCTCTCAACAAAGCGACTGTGTTTTAGAAAACAGAAAGAAGTTGTATATTCACCCCAGCAGTTGTTGTGAAAACAAGCAAGTGGATAGTTTTTATTCAAATAAATTGCATTCTACTGGACTTGGAAACTAAATAGACTGCTGATGAAATAAGAANTTGTTAAAGTTCACAAAACCTTTAAAAAGCTGAGCTAGAAAATTAGTTCATTGTGCACTAGGATTTCTTGTATAATTTCACCAAGTTTCTGGATGTACCCAGTGTTTTTATACTGACCCCTGAAAAATTTAAAATCAGTTTGTGATGATGCTAGTCATTTTTTGAAATGAAACAGTGCACCAATATCTCAGAATCTCCTCACCAAAGACTGAAAATCATAAGCCTAAGGCAGTTTTCCAAAATAGAAAATATCTTTGCAAATAAAATCTTAAATTAATCAATTAATAATCTACACAAATAAACTTGAGATAAAGTGAAGAAAATGAAGACGATCTAAAGAATAATTATTAATTAATTCAAACAATTAAAGAATTTTATTCCAAAATATTCAGTGACAACTGAAGTTATTTTTTCACTATCTGGAGTTAATAAACATATTATTTTTAGTAGAAAGAACTCAGACTAAGATGTTATATATTACTTGTAAGGTGAAAAGATGTAACAAATATCAGTCAGAAAAGAAGTTGCATTCTGGGAGTATTTGATCAATGTAGCATTGCAAATGCTTCTATTAGCTCTTGCAGTAGACAAAAGATCAAGAAAATTAAATTAACTTTTTGCTACCAAGGGGTCAATTAAACATGGATGTCTGTGGAAATTCCACAGGGATGAAGGGTAGCCTGAGCTGACAAGATCCAAATTNCGGTACAATGTGTAAAATATTTTGAAGGTACACTTATCAATTTTTTTTAACCTGGCTGTCTATCTAGGAGGTTTTTATATTTCAGACTTTGAAACTGTAGACCCCATAACTACTTCTGCATACCTCTGACATGACAAAGCAATACGTTTGTTGTTTTTCTTATTGGGGAAACTGAGCCTCAAAGAAAGTGAAAATGAGGGGACCTGAACAAATATTGAAAAAACAAAGACTTGACTCTGGATCTCTTGAGTATATTTGAAATAATTTAATTGCTAAATTAACATTTTAGGAAAAAAAAGAAGCGTCTTTGATTTGACATCTCTGAACTTTTGCCTCTCAACAAAGCGACTGTGTTTTAGAAAACAGAAAGAAGTTGTATATTCACCCCAGCAGTTGTTGTGAAAACAAGCAAGTGGATAGTTTTTATTCAAATAAATTGCATTCTACTGGACTTGGAAACTAAATAGACTGCTGATGAAATAAGAAAACAGAATTCATAATGCTAACTGTTGGCTGCAAACTGGAAGAAATGGCACTGTAAGTAGGAAGCACAGTTTTTCATAGTTATTGTATAGTCAGTGTTTTAGGGAGAGCAATTGCATTCTACACAAACCAGAGTAACTCAAGTCTGTCACAATTAAGTTTATCACTTCAAGTATGTTTAGACTTCTAAACTATACTATAAAGCATAGACATCTAAACTTCCTCTTCGGTTAACAAAGACATGTATCTTCAGCATAGCCTAAGACAGGCTTTGACTAGCAGATGACTAATATTATGGTGAAAAGAACCTAACTTAGGAATCTTGAAGGCCTGCTTAAGCCTCATGACCAAGACAACAGATACATATCAAGAAATACAGAGAGGAGAGAAAGACACAAGAGAGGGATGTCACTGAGTTGAGAAAAGAGGTGAAAAATAAAAAGGACAAATGGAGAGATTTGAGACATATCTTGATTTGCGTACATTACATCAGGGAAGTTGCTATTTTAAATAGAACTGCATCTCCAGAGAAACTGAAAAGCAGCTATAGTTAGGAAATTATATTGTCACTCTCTATATCTAAGTGTGCTCTTTTATTCCCTGGGTAATACATATATTAATATATATTTTTCAACAATATATAATTTTTAACAATANATTAATAATCTACACAAATAAACTTGAGATAAAGGGAAGAAAATGAAGACGATCTAAAGAATAATTATTAATTAATTCAAACAATTAAAGAATTTTATTCCAAAATATTCAGTGACAACTGAAGTTATTTTTTCACTATCTGGAGTTAATAAACATATTATTTTTAGTAGAAAGAACTCAGACTAAGATGTTATATATTACTTGTAAGGTGAAAAGATGTAACAAATATCAGTCAGAAAAGAAGTTGCATTCTGGGAGTATTTGATCAATGTAGCATTGCAAATGCTTCTATTAGCTCTTGCAGTAGACAAAAGATCAAGAAAATTAAATTAACTTTTTGCTACCAAGGGGTCAATTAAACATGGATGTCTGTGGAAATTCCACAGGGATGAAGGGTAGCCTGAGCTGACAAGATCCAAATTGAAAACAGTGCTCAAAAATGCTGCTGATCATTATTTTTTATTCTTCAGAAATATCTTCTATTGTCTGTGTTCCAAATAACACAGGGAAAAACTATACATTTATGAGGAATATCGTTCCAGAAGTAGTACAGTTTACAGAATAAAAATTTGGATTCACATTCACAGCTTGCAGAATATCAACAGTTTAAAAATTTGTTCCATGCCAAATCCAGTCCAGAACATTAATAGTTCCAGTAGTCTAATTTATAATTTTATTGTCAGGTGGTCAGTGTAAAATATTTGGGCTGAGTCTTCTTTTCAGGTAATTTTAATATTTACTTGTGATAATCTTTTGGCAGCATAAACAGAAAACAACAACAACAACAAACAAACAAACAACAACAACAACAAAAACTATGATTGTATAAAATTAAGTTGCTTCTTATGAGTAGGACTAATTGTTTCTCCTCTTGACAATACTGAGGTAAACTTGAGCACTAAAGCACACATGTACCACTCAGCATGATGTCACTTCTAGAGCTAAATGAAGATCCTCAGGCTCAACAGATGATGATGCTTCATAAACTGATAATTTCTGCTTCAGTTGTGACTGTGGAGGTAAAATTGAAAACATCAGCCAACATTTCCACAGGAATAGTCATTGGCACCATCCTATTGCAATATGGTAGTTTGTGTGTTCTTTCTAGCTCCTCTGAAACATCCTTCTGTAGTTTTGCCTTCATTTTTCTCACGTCTTGTCCTAACAAAACAATCATCTGAAATTATATTTCTCAATTTCACTATGCATCAATCTTAAGCACTTTACATTTGTACCCCTTTAACGTACAGTTTGTAGTAGTATGTTTCACTAGTTTTCTCTGAATTTCTGGTATGTTCTATTTTTATTTCTTGTTTCTTTTAAACAGGACAGCACTCTTCATAAATATTAATTTAACACAAAAATGACTGAGAATTGCGATGGTGAATAATTGCTCAGTAAAATTGTGAAATTAGTAAATATAGGAAATACACCCAATTACTATATTTTTTATAGGCTGAGGTTGTTGCTCAGCTACAGAAATTATAAGAGAATAACTTTAGATTCTGAAAACATGCTGAGCAAAATATTCAAAGAAGTCTTTATTCAAAGGCAAATTCCTGAGAATATCTGTGGAAAGAATCAATGTAAGGACACAAGTTTAGAACTAAGTCTTTCCAAAAGTTAAGTGTCAGTAAAAGACGTGTGAGTACATGATTTTATTTTTAGGAGGATCATTTAAAGATATTTTAAAAACAGGATATTAGCTGTGGAAAATTACTGGCTCTTGAACTGAAATAAAAAAAAAAATAACCCACAGTACAAAATAATTCCTCCCATCTTACAGCTATTCAAACAGTCAAGTCAATTGGTTATGTGTTGGGTGTTCAACCCACAAAGTAATAAGCTTCCAGCTATGGCTGATCAAGATTTATGTATTTATAAATATATACTTTGAGTTGGCAGGCCTTCTTGATCAAGCACATCCCTTTTATAGGAGAAAATGGCAAATTTCCACAAAAATGACAAGTGATGGTAATCTTTCTCAGACAGGTTTCCATTCTGCTGAGTGTTTCAGTCTGATGAGCTGAACATGGGAACTGGATGCAAGATCTACTGACGTCCTCTGAAGAGCTCTTTGTGAATAACTATTTCAGTACAGTTCCAGGCTGAATAAAATGTGAAATTATTTTTCTAACTAAAGAATATGTTATAACTTTTCTTTGAAAAATTACGTACAGAATGAAGGTCCAAGTAGATCTATGTCAAATAGCCTTTTAGCTTGAGGTGGACATGCAGAAATACAGGGCTACACGTCAACATAAATGTTGCCGTGTTCCAAAAAAAAAAAAAAAAAAAA
>VXAB01004368.1:245615-296359 GCA_013399175.1 Odontophorus gujanensis
CTGCAAATACATCACTCACTTTTTAAAAACATTATTCCTCATTATGAGTTGACAGGTATCTGATACCCACAATCACTTAATACTAGACTTCTGAACACCACATTTTTACATTCTTCTTAATGATCAGTGGAAAATATGACATGCCATATTTTATCATCAACAAACATCAAGCTATTTCTTTTTCTTTTTCTTTCTTTTTTTTTTTTTTTTGTTTAAACAGAACTTCTGCAATTATTTAGTAGGAAAAATATCATCAAAAATACATTCCTCTAAAAATCAGTAATTTGATTTTCATCCACAACTAACCATACATATTGCTGTGACCCATGTGCTTATCATAAATCAAGCACATAGCGTTGATTTCAGAAGTAAGATACTGATATCATATTTATTTTCGTGCAACTCGTAAAGACACTCTCAAGAGAACTGCAACTGAAGAAGCATTTACTCTACCTGTTTTATATGGCTTAACCAAAGTATGTGATCTATGGCCCAAGTACTATTGACATTCACCTGTAATTAGTCATAGAAGTGACACTATTGCAAACAATGGTCCAAGGACAGTAAGTTTAATATTTTCCTGACAAAACCCTGTCTCTCTAAAATCAAGAGGAAAGTAATTTAGTTGAGAATTATTTTTTCTTCCAGAGCACTAATTTACAGGATAATTCTGTGCTAGTTTGAAGTGCAAGCTCATGTTCAGTCAAACTCTTTTGCTTAATGAATATTGTCTAAATTTGATCTTGGATCAAAGAGAGAATTAACTGTGTATGTAACAAGAGAAATAACATTTCCCTGTTGTAAAGACATTGTATATGAACACATCAGCTTTCACACAGGGCTAGAATACAAATACAGCAGACAAAAGCAAATGTCAGAATCACCTGTAGTCTCAAAATTCTATACAATGACTAAGTGTTATTATTTCTTGTAATTTCCTTATATCAAACAGAATCTGGCAGTATTCTTTTGCTATCAGTTAACATATCTTCCCTAGAGTCAATGGGGTCATCTGAGTGGTTCTGCTCCCATCTTGGAGAGATGTAAGAAGATACTATTGAGAAATTACTCACCTGTTGGATCTATTTTTCCATGTTCTTGCTGTGTCTTGTCAGAACTCTTGCTTAATGTGCCCACAGAATTTTTGTGGGCTGATTAGGAGTTAAGAGGCTGCACCATTGCACCATTGCAATGACAAGCATTTTTCTATAGTGCTGAAGCAAGAGCCAGTTACCAATCTGTAATGGAGGCTGGAGCAGGCATGAATTCCCACCTCAAAGGCAGAGATAAGACAGAGATAATAATTACATGATCTGCAGGTCTTTCCTTCATCTCCCACATCTATTCTAAGTGGTTCTCTACAACAGTGTTTGAAAGCTGAAGTGTCAATACTAACTGCAATGCTCACTAGATAAACAATGACATNCATATTTATTTTCGTGCAACTCGTAAAGACACTCTCAAGAGAACTGCAACTGAAGAAGCATTTACTCTACCTGTTTTATATGGCTTAACCAAAGTATGTGATCTATGGCCCAAGTACTATTGACATTCACCTGTAATTAGTCATAGAAGTGACACTATTGCAAACAATGGTCCAAGGACAGTAAGTTTAATATTTTCCTGACAAAACCCTGTCTCTCTAAAATCAAGAGGAAAGTAATTTAGTTGAGAATTATTTTTTCTTCCAGAGCACTAATTTACAGGATAATTCTGTGCTAGTTTGAAGTGCAAGCTCATGTTCAGTCAAACTCTTTTGCTTAATGAATATTGTCTAAATTTGATCTTGGATCAAAGAGAGAATTAACTGTGTATGTAACAAGAGAAATAACATTTCCCTGTTGTAAAGACATTGTATATGAACACATCAGCTTTCACACAGGGCTAGAATACAAATACAGCAGACAAAAGCAAATGTCAGAATCACCTGTAGTCTCAAAATTCTATACAATGACTAAGTGTTATTATTTCTTGTAATTTCCTTATATCAAACAGAATCTGGCAGTATTCTTTTGCTATCAGTTAACATATCTTCCCTAGAGTCAATGGGGTCATCTGAGTGGTTCTGCTCCCATCTTGGAGAGATGTAAGAAGATACTATTGAGAAATTACTCACCTGTTGGATCTATTTTTCCATGTTCTTGCTGTGTCTTGTCAGAACTCTTGCTTAATGTGCCCACAGAATTTTTGTGGGCTGATTAGGAGTTAAGAGGCTGCACCATTGCACCATTGCAATGACAAGCATTTTTCTATAGTGCTGAAGCAAGAGCCAGTTACCAATCTGTAATGGAGGCTGGAGCAGGCATGAATTCCCACCTCAAAGGCAGAGATAAGACAGAGATAATAATTACATGATCTGCAGGTCTTTCCTTCATCTCCCACATCTATTCTAAGTGGTTCTCTACAACAGTGTTTGAAAGCTGAAGTGTCAATACTAACTGCAATGCTCACTAGATAAACAATGACATAAAAAAAAGTTTTGTAAGGGAAATACTGTAAGAGAAGGATTTCTTAAATGCATTTTAAATGTTTTTCTATTAAATAAATGAGGATATGATTACCTATACAATACACTTACCACAAGTTACAGGACTAATGAAGATATAGGCATCATTAACTTTCACTGAAGGCCACACAGCTCCTCCTAGGACTGCACACCATCTTTTGATCTGCAAACAGTCAAAAAAAGAAAGAGAGATTTTCTGCTATGTCTCAGTGTATTGCCTTTAGAAGGCGGCAGTCTTGTAACTTTAAAACCAGGTTTTGAGTTATGGTTATAGCAATCCTTGGACCACCCTAGCTTTAACATTTCTAAACACTTCATTTTGCTTTATAGTTATAATGTTTAGAATTTATTACTGGTGCTAGTAGCTAATAGCAGACCTACTTATTTATATCATTCTCCTGCATTTACATTTCACTCTATCAGTTAGACGAGTTCATACAGTATGTCAGAAGCATTTTATGTTGCAGTGTTTAGATTTACAGGCTCACTGGCTTCATTAGAACTGCTCTGCATCTACAGTGGTTGCAGCAAATCAAATGGAGACTCACAGACTTTATATAGCAATTCACAATTAATCTGAAGATGTTTTACTAGATACTTTTACTGTGCACACAGAATGCAAGCGTACACACCGTCTTCACTTTTTTCTTTTGTATTAAGGAACCCTCTGGTCCTTTTTAGCTGAGAGTAATTATATAAACACTATCCCAGCAATCAAATACCAGGTTTGCATCTCAATTTTCAAATACCTGAAGACTTCTAGGCATGAATTTCTATTTACCTGTCATCATTCACTTAAACAGATTTTGCTACTGAAACAAATCCAGGTTTAACAGAGTTAAAAGAGTTCTATTCTAAGAGTTCTATTTGCCTTATTAATGGAAAATGACAGTAAACCCACCATGTTTACACTTCAGAGATGCTGCAAGGTATTACTTGTGGGCTCTGCAGCCCTTGGCATCTGTGTTTGTACTCATCTAAGACAGAATCCTAATATTTGAACATCTTAGTTGCCATCCTTGTACCTACTGTTTAAAATCCTTCAGGAACAAGTCTCTCAAAACACCCCTTGAGGCAAGACCACATGTCTGTTTAATTGAAAAGTTGCTGAGGCAAAGAGCATGTCTACCTTGCCTGAGGCCACACAATTTTGCCTTGAAATCATGTGTACCTTTCCACTACTCATTTTTCATCAAAATTTTTTGTAAGCTGGTGTAAGACTTGTATGTTTTATACAGCAATTTGAGAAAAAAATGAAGCAATGTTCTGGTAAGAACGTTTTTGTTTTTTTTTTTCCAGAAAAAAGTGCGTCTCCTGCCTAGACCAATATGTGGATTTTCCCTTTCCCTTCCATCTTGTTGGGTCTCTTTCCAGTGCAGTCGTCTTTCTTCATGTTCAGCAGCCATTTCCTGCATGTGCATGCCAGTACCTCTTGCTGCCAGCTGAAGCTTCCCCATCCAGCAGCAGCTCCAGCTTCTGCAGCCCTACTCCACCGCCTTCCCTAGGCGGGCACGGGAAGGAGCCTGAGGCATTTACATGGCCCACCCTGCTCAAGAATCAGATTTCAGACAGAAACGCTTTGTTCTTGGGCACAAATATGAAAATCAGCTTGTATGGGTATTTCTGGTGTTGCTGAAGCCCCAGCTCTGGGTCACGTTGTGTTTGTAGGGAGCCAAGAGTTACGTAATGGCTGGAGATGCCTGGGATTTTGAAGTGTGACTGAGAGCATGTAAGTTCTCATCAGCAGGAAATTGCCCTTATTTTTACACAGGGCTTGCCTGAGTAGATATGCTACATCTTTTCTCTTACCTAAGTACAAAATAAGGCCCATGGTTTTCCAGCAGCTCCCTTCTCTCACAGCCCCCAGGAAAATGAAACGAGAATTTAAGGAATTTAAAGCCGAGGAAATTGTCTAGAATTTGTTGCACTATTGTTGTAGTAGCACCTCAGGATACTTGAAGTCTTAACTAGTTAGGTTCAGTATCTATAGCGTTAGCTGCATCCTGAGAGCATCAACGACCAACCTCCTACTGTAGTTTGGATAACAGTGCTAGAAAGGGGTAGAATTTGAGGGTCTGCACCAGTGTTCAGTTTACTCACAAATGTGGTTTCAATATTCATACTTGAGCTTGCATTTAGATTTTTGTAGCCTTTTTGAAAATGCATAGATTAAATAAGAAAGAATACTGTGTTTTCTACATCAAGATTCTTCAATGCAAAAAGGACATTTGGGTTACTTCAGAAATCAAAGTGTTTAAATTTTGAAGACTTACATTTAAGAAAGAATGAGTCTTCTAGAATTCTATTAATTCTATCTTTATTTGGGAATAAAATGTGAATATTTCAGTAAGAGCTTACAGAATCAAATTCAAAGGCAAATGTAAATTTTCAGAGAGGCCTCAACAGGCACCAGATCATGCTCTTTACAACAGCCTCAAGTGATCAAATACAGCACATTGGTATGCCTCAGCATGAGAGAAAGGTGCCAACAATAAAATCCCCATCAGGTAGATGATAAACTCATTTGTGCTGAGGTCAGTTCTTGGAGGCAGAGCCAGTATTGTCTTCACAGACAATGTCTCTAGCACACATGCTGAGTGACTGCCAGACAGCTGGCCCCACAACCCTACGTCAGTGTACAATTCAGTGCAACCTTCAATGTGAGTGCATGAAATGAAGCATAGAACTGTGTGTTTTAGCTCTTGCTCCTGTGGTTTAACTGCTGATGGCATAGTTTCCAGCTGATTTAAAGCTAGCCCAGGTACATGTACATGACCTGCTATTGGAGAACTAACAGGTAGACATGGCCTCCCCACTTCAGATTACAGTCACCAGGAGTTCTTGGGCACTCTTGCAGGTTTACTTTTGTCTTTTCCTTGAAGTTTCTTCCATTTTTATTTTTTTTTAATTCCTAGCAGTGGATTTTTTTAATTCTTCCTGAACAGATCTGTCTTCTCCCATCTATTTATCCAGACATTACAATTATTAGCATTTCACTATGTTATTGTGCTAGGTTCTTTTCAGTTTGATGGCATACAGAAATTTCTTATTAAATCTTTCTATCCAGATATCATTACCTTTTGTAGGCTACCAAATTTGTTTAAGTACACTATTTCCAGATGGGCATATTAGTTTTCATGTTTCATTTTTGCAAAGACCTGATATGGCATTAATGCCTTCATTACAAAGAAAAAAACCTACAATTGTTAATAACTAAAGTACATCTCACAAAATGCTAAAAGATTCTATGCATGAGATCTGAGCTACAGAGCATTTTAATCCTACATTTATGTATTTCAGACATAGACCTATAGACTTTTTTTTATAAAAACTTACTTTTTGCCACAGGTATAATTTTAATGATGTGAATTTTAATGATGTTTAATAAGAAATGACAAAAAAAAAAAAAAGATGGCGTTATTTGGCATTTGTTAGTAGCAATGTAAGAAGTAGCTGCTTGACACTTGTAAATCTGATGCTGTTAATCATGCTCTCATTAAGGTGTGTATAGAACCACATTTGGAAAAAAAAGCAATAAAAAAGCAACAATAATAACAAAAAACACCAAAACAACACCAAAAAAAAACAAGAGCACAAAAACAATCCTCTTTTTTCTTTAAGTAAAAAAGTACTGCTGATCCACTTAGTAGCATGCTGTGTACTGATTCTAAGTGATAATGCACTTAAACTGTTAATTCAAGGGTTAATCCTCCTCTAACACTGAGCTGGGAACAAAACCTGAAATGACTTTTCGGAAGGGAGGGGCAAGAAGAATTCTGACCCTTCTCCTGATGCTTTACAACATGAAACCATGAAGCAATTGAGGAATCAGCACACGGCACGTGGATTAAAACGCTTCCTAGAAGCAGCTCGTACTGTACATCGCCTCAACCCTTGCTGAACTTTCTCAGTAAATACAGCAGCCTGACAGCCCGGCTTCCCTGCTGGGTGGATCCTGCAACTCCAGGAGGGAATGGCACTTCTTGTTTTTAATTAGCAAAGGTGAAAGGTGAATTAAAACTGGCTGTTTGGCAAGTCAGAGCAAGGGGCTGAGTTCTGAAGAGCACCAAGGAGGTGGGTGCTTTTCTTTTTTTTTTTTTTTCCTCCCCCCTCCTTCTCTTAATGAATTGCTTTGCAGGAGGGACTGAAAATACAGCTTCTTCCTGAATCCACGGGCAGAGTTACTAGAGAGCTCAAGACACAACACTGCAGAGTAACGCCTTGGAATGTCCTCACACTTTATAAACAATTGTACAGGAGAGGGAATATTTTTACATGACATTTGCACAGCTTGACTAATGGCAAGCTGTGACTGTGTGCTCCACTGACGAGCACTGATTTTTCACGTAGAGATACCCCACAAACTGACCAAAGAGAAATACCTGACTGCACTGGGAAAGTAGAAGGGGAACTTGGAGCCTTAAAAAAATAACAAAGAGCAGCAGTTAAGTGAAGAGAGCAAGATTTCGATGTTGGGCAGGATGGCATCTGCCCAGGACCTTTTAATTCTGGCACTATGTGGCTTGTTACTTGAGTTACCGGCTGGATATCACGCAACAGATACGAGACAGCCAAGGTTACGTCTGTCACATAAAGGTAGGTCAGTGTGTCAGGTTTTTAAAGCCTTTATGCTAATGCAAATTCACTGACTTCACTGAAAGTATTGCACCGGGTTTGAACTGCAGTCCTTTGACAGATTGAAATATTCTTTCTCAGAACTGCTGTAAATTATGTCCTTGTACTAAATTGTATCTATAATTGACTTTTCTGAAATTAGAATGATTTTAGGCATTTGCAGTGATTGATTTTAGGCAATTTAAATATTCATATACCCAAAAGCGTGTTAGGTTTTCTCATCATTCTGTATTGCCCTCTTTGCTGTAAGAAGGATGTCTAGTCTCTAATAATAAGGAAAGTCATGAAAAGATACCCTGAAATTATCACTGAATAAATATACTCTTATGCATGAAGCAACCCTTAAGCAATTGAATGTCTGTTTCTCTTTTAGAATTCTATTTATCTACAAATATAGCTAAGGCAAAAAGTCTGAATTCCTGTGCAACCATATGATTCATTTTCTAAACTAGCAAGTGTCATCACACTGTAATTAAAATGACTAACTGTCAATATAAGTCTGCTTCCAGTTTAGCTGTTACCCAGAGGGAAAAAAATTACTTTCTCTTATTTGTGTACATTACTTACAACTTTTTTCTTCAGTTTTAGTCTCCCTGAAAGCTAATCCCTTCTCCCTTAACTCCTTCAGAGTGCCTCCTTGTTCTAGATTGCATGTGATTTAAACTCTTTCTTATGATTCAGTTCTCATCCTACGTATATCTGTAAGTACCTGTCCACAGCCATGGCTTTTCAGTCTTCTCCAGGAGTATATGCACTTGTAAATGTCATACATATAAATGTATACCAGGCAGTAACTAGCAGTGAAGGTGGAAAAAAATGCAAGTGTGCAAGATAAATTGATGCTGAGCCCATCAGCAAGGTTTTGATACTACCTTTTCTGCAATGATGAAAAGAAAACACTTTTTTGCTGACATAGTTGGGAGTGAGCAAATGCTGATTTACTGAAGTACATTTCTGTGGCTATGGAAGTGATAACTACTCAGCATCAATGTATATTAGAACACCTATTTTAAGTATGGTCAGGATTTAAAATCTAGCATCAGTTACAGCTCCATATGCAGACAGCTTTAGTCTAAACAAGGTTGAATTGTGTTTTATGTAGCAAGCTAAATTAACAATTATAATTAAAGAAACTGAATGGGATAATTGCTCTGAATTCCTTGCTAGGAAGCTCTACGAAATGAGTATTGCTTTTATTAGGGCAGTGAAACTGTTTTAAAGAAAGATGACTTGTCTTGGAAAGCTCTCTTGTAATTTAACAATTGAATGCTGTCAATTCAATAAATAATATTTAATATACAAATCACTTTTTTGCGTTTTCAAAGTGGTTTCAAAGTACAGTAGAAATGAGTGATAAATGATGATTATATAACTCTCACATCTCCTTTGTCAAAAACCTATTTGAATGTTGATTTATTTCTAGGTGTAATCACTAAGGCTATTGTTATTGATCTTTATTTGCTTGTGATAGGTTTAGGGAGATGAGAAATGCAAAGTAAATGAGACAAATAGACCTACTGTTATGTTGTTTCAGGGCTTAGCTGCCAGTTTTGGCAAGCTCCCCACTATGGTTCTGCAACTATTAACTGCTTCTGTACTCGCTTGTAAGAGTAATTGTTTTTCCGCTGGTTGGAATCAGTGTACATTTCACTGCACACTACTTCCATTTTCAGCAGGGAGCCAGTAATTTGGACATAACATAGCATAACTGATATTTTCAAGGAGATTTTAAAGCATCTATTTCTCACTGAGGGCCAGACCTCCCCTGCCTGATGTCAGTTTTCCCAGTTGCAATGACACAAAAAGATCTTTCCCAAGCAAATACTCTACCATGAGCACGCATATCACCATCTTATATTTCACCTTATAGAGTAACCTGTCAAATTTTTCTCACTTATGAAATGTGACTGATTTTACAAGCTGTGTTGCAATGAATGAACTTACTACGTATCCAAAGTCAAAGCTTATACAGGGCATCCCTGCTTGCACCCCAGGAACAGCTCCTGCAATTCTCCCATCCAAAAGAATGTAGCATCCAAGCATGAAGACCATGAGTAAATGTTGCTGCATTCACTAATCAAACAGGAACAGCAGGAGGATCCCCTCATTTTAATTGTGCTTACTCCAGAGGGATGCTGCTTTGGGTACCAGCTGGGAATGGGCAGTTACAAAGTGCTGGTTGCACCATTTTGGTACAGGAAATGAAATCCATATGTGTATATTTTCAGCATAGAATATCTGTAAATTCAGTGATAAATTTAATTGCAAAGATCCTCAAACATGAAAGCAGACATACCTGCATAATGCAGGCTGCTAATTAGCATTCAGGACACTGCAAGCTAGGCTAGTACTGACAGATAAGTAAAAGCTTCTGTAATGGGTATGATGAGCTTTATGGATGTTAGATTTTTTTTAAATGGGAGGAGTATTTATAACTAATCTACTTTAAAAGCTTGTTACTTTATAGAGCCAAGAGAAGGCATCCACAAATTAGACACGCTGATTTTTTTACAAATTTTCCTTTCCTATTTCTGCTTCAAAAGTTATGTTCAGTGAAAGTTAAGTGAACTGACAATGAATGAGAACTTTTTTGCCCTCAGCAAATCAGGCTTCACCTGCAGCGCACACATGCTTCCCAACTCACTGCAACAAGTTCAGGTCCTAACCCTTGCTCAGAGGGGTCTCCTGATGGATAGGAATACCACAATCCCCTTGCCAATTAAAGGATATACTGTGCAACCTCTGTTTGATGCTATGGCCATTTACTCAGCTTCAGTGGGAGTTAATCAAAATCCTGCATTCCTGAACTACTGTTAAACCTGTCAGTTTAAAGTAAACTGCAATGGTCTTTTTTGGTAATACAGAGGATTATCTTTACTCACTTTAAGCTCAAACATGAGAATTTTGGCATTCCTTTATATGGGGTTGAATTAATTTTATGGTTTTAACTTAATTCTTAATAAATTGAACTGTACACAAGCCCAGGAATTGAAGGTGTTTTCCTCAGTCCATCAGCTTTTTGTTCATAAGAAAATTTATATTGCAATTAACACCATTTGTGGTATTAGTGGCATGGTCATCTTGAAGGTTGTGTTTGATGATGACCAGCAGAAATCTTGCTTGGGTAATAACATACTCCTACTGCTCCACAGCAGTATTTGATTTGTAGAGATAAGAATTTATTATTGCTCACTCCGTATTAGAGAGAAATACAATTTCTACATTATTCAGTTGTAGGTTGATAAATACATTTAAAAATCATTCATTCATTTTAGGTACAGTACAGGCACTGCTTATAGAGGTGTTAATGGAGGCCAAGATTTAGCCCCCATGCTTTATAGGCTGTGGGTTGCATTCTTTCCCAGTGTCCCACAGTTTGAGTTCTTGCAATGGGAAATATATAATTAAGGTGAAATCAGCACACACTGTATGTTAAAAAGAAGCTATTTACTTTACAGATTGAAATGGATTCAGTTCCCAGAGAGCAGGATATATATTTATATAAGCCTAGTAGAACTACATTAAAAGCATGTAGGCCTGAAGAGCCCATGAAGGATGTAATTGTATAATTCAAGCCCTTACGGTATGCAGTGTGTTCCAAAGTGTTCTTTTCTGGTTTGTGGATAGGTTAAAGAGCAAAGGTACGAAAGTGAGTTGTTGAGGCCCTGTGGTGTCTCCACAATTTTGTAGTAGGAATAGGATCTGGCACAGTGGGCTCTTTGCAGACATTTGAAGATCTTGAGAGATCAGGTTTTTTGTGTTTTTTTACCCATTTATATTGCTCTTGAGAGACTTGAGGCATTTTGGAATGGTCCATTCCAGGTTGTGTATCTATGCACTGAATGCTGTCCTTTCTTGGAAAGGGTATGGTTAAGTAGCACTTCCAGTCCACACATCTCCATCTTGCTTGTTGTGAGCAGTGCTTGCTACTTGCAGTAGTGAAGTTGCAACAGACAGAAGGATCAGACTGAATCAACAAAGAACAAATCTGTATTTAGAAATTTGTATTCTCAAGATAAAATATCCAAAAAGCAGAAGAAGAAGACACTGAAGGGATAGATGAAGTGGTGCAGAAGAAAAGTGAAACTCTGTGTTCATATGCAGATTTCAATACATAGAATGTGTTATATAATACCATCTATAAGAATTATAGTTTGTTAGGTTTTTTTAATAATCTTTGAGGACTGCTGAGGTCTGCTGCTGCAGAAGAAAAATATTTCATTGCCACTTGCAGGAGCTGGACTTTCAATGTGCCTACTTAAACTTTCTTGATAATAGTCATTTTTAGTTAATTCTAATTAAACTAGATTAAGACATTTCTGCAAATTTTATTGGTTGCAATTTAGTTTGTTTAGTCAGAGATTTACTTGCAGGAAGAAATTTGATTTCAGAGACTCATTTAGAAATTATTCTAGCAATGTCTTGCTAATCATTACTCTGGTCTTTTAACTGTATATCTTCATGGCTTTTACTGTGTCAGTTCTCTAGCTGAGTGGCAGCAAAATTTAGCCAGTGACTAACAAATTATGAGAATAATAAAAATTTAGAAAAATTTTAGACAGGTATTTGTGGATTCTGAAGTAGGTAAATATATTAAATGCACATATGCTGTTTTCAGTTGGTAATCATCTGTCCACAGAAATCATGGCTAATTAATAACTAGCCACATAACTCATAACTGAATCAGACTGATTCAGTTTCATGAATAAAACTTTTTCTATTTTAATAACTTTCATGGTAGTTGAATTTTGGTTTTAAATGATTATGTAAGACTAGTTCTCCTACCAAGAAAAGTTGAAATGTGAATGAGAATTTCATTCTCTCTATATAAATCAACTTGAATCTACCAAAAAGAGGATCTGGCTTATCTACATTTACCTGTAGTACTGAGAATTCTGCATTAAAAAAGAATGATATAAGTTATGTGTACGTATATATTTATGAATATGTATAACTATGTATAAATATATATATATGAATATGAATATTTGTGTATATATAAATACACGTATCTATAAAATATGTGTATGTAAATAACAGATAAATGTTTGGATTTTCCTTATGGTGAAATAAAGAACAGTAGGACTCAAGGCTTAGGAACTCAAGTCTTGCATTATAGCTGAAGGTATGCAAATATCTTTGAGTATAAGGGCTGATATTACAAGCCTGTGGAAACAACATATGACAGTCTCTTTTTAACCAAATTCTTCAGGCTGCATAGAACTCAGCGTCAGTACAGAAATGTTTTAAAGAAGGATGTATAGATATCTCAGACCAGGTGGTGGGGAAGAAAGGTGGTCTTTTATTCCCTTTCTCCCATTGGTCAAACAACAAATTCTTTACTCAAGCTTCAGATTTATTATTTATCCATATCCCAAGAGGTGACTGGTAGCAAGTTCAGGAGTGTTTTCAAGTAATCCTAGACGGACTTGTTCACAAAGACTGGAATTTTTTGGCAGAGAAATCATGACAGTTCCTTTCATAACTGCAGTTTGTTGACAAAGGCTTCTGTAAGTTTTACTGTAGCAGAACTCCAAAGTGATAAGCACTACCTCTGGGGATGTAAGAAGCAGACTGTTTGCTGCGTAACATCAATCACTTGCCTGCTTTTGCTTTAAAGAACTAAGTGCCATCTGAAGCTACAAGACCAGAATATTCTGCATGCTACTGCTTCCATGTAGCTTCCTCCTTGCTTTCAAAGCGATAACACCATCTGCTATTTAAACTCTTCCTCAGATATTGTACTTATCATTATTTCACTAGAAGTGTTTTATTTTACTTATATGAACACACGATTAATGTTGTTTGTATGATTTACAGTATGCTGTGCAAGTGTTAGGGTTTGTTTCAGACCTTTTGAGATACTTTGGGTCAAAAAATATTTCAAAACTCTGCAATGGGTATACTAACTATTATTAAAACTGCTGTCTTGGTCTTCTTCATGCAATTAGACAAATATGATGAAGCCAACATGTAGTCAACATTAATTAGAAATAAACTTGATTTATTAAAGAAATTCAAACCCTGTAGGGATATAGATATTAATCTTTGTTTTACAGATAAAACTCTCTTAATGCAAGTATACTGTTTTAAATGTTTTATGTTAGTTAGTTGGTGTTTGGCACATACATAATCATTTAGGGACTCATGACTATACATGAAAGGAAATGTTAAAAGAAAAAAAGAACAAAAACATTGTATTATAAAAAATCTGTAGTTTAGTTTAGCATTAATTCCAAACTTTTGTGAAGATAGGATGTTAAATAGCTTTGAAGAAAAATTTGAGTAGTTTAAAATAAGTTCCATCTTTAAGTTAGTGAAAATTGTAAACTGTCAACATTAAGATTCATTTTGAGAAATGGGCTGAATTTGCTACATACATAAAAGCAAATTTGAACACTGATTCTCTCAGGGCATTGTTTCAAAAAAGAATTTTACCAGTCTATTCTTTTTTTTTGTCATCTTACGCTGTTCTAATCCTTTTTTCCATCATCTTGTTTCTTCTGATCTTCCTCAACTCTGATTTTGGAAGAGATATTTCAACTTGTTAACTAATTCAATTGACGACTGTTATAACTGTGTTTCTCTTCTAAGCATCTTCTGTTAGTTCTGATGAAGCTATTAATAGTATCTTTTCACCCATGGTACATCCCTTTGTCAGGTTGTCTTATTTTTTTTGTTTCAAAACAGTGTATAAAGCAGGACTGTACCATTATGTATTCAACCTTTTTTCTTTTCAGTATACAACATTACAAACACAAAGAAGAGTTTTTCTGTTTGTTTATTTTGGTCAGGTTTTATCCATGACGTTTTTCAATGCTAGACTTTTCAGAGCATTTGTAAACTTCAGCACATTACAATCAGGCATTTGAATACACTCTTTGGCCACAACGCTCTAGTTAGTGATGCATCTTTGCTTCTAAGTCTGCTCTCATTCTTACATTACCTGCAACTTGCAGGAGCTCTGGAGTATAACGGCATATGAAAGGTTCCATTTACAGTTTCTGTACAAGTATGAGCAGGAGGTCTGTAACCACAAAGATGTCAGCAAAGAAATGCTTGCCAAACATCCTGGCCCTGGCATGATGTACAGACTGTGTGTAACCAATAGCTGCAAAACTTGGATCACTCATGTAGCTAAAATTTTTTTTGATGGAATAGAAGTTGAATATCATCTTCAAATTACTTTTTATTAGTTTCAGGGGAAAGCAGATAATTGGTAGTAGTTTTTGTCATGTCTTGTTACTCTGTCTCAATACTGTACTGGCCATGCCTTATTACCTCTTCTGTCTATTAGAGTGCTCAATTATTAGTAAAGTCAAAAAGCTGCTTCCAGTTACTTTAAATGATTTAAGATTTATCCTTGAAAGCAATGTAGTGTTTCAGACTGAAATCTCATTTGGTTGGCAGAAGTGTCACTAATTTATCTTATATACTATACAGTTTAGTAAAAAATCAATGAAATACACCAGGAAACAGCAGTGCTTTCTGTCCTGTTGCATTCCATGGAGAAACATGGTGCAATAGCATATTCTGTAACTCATGGCTGCCACTGGTTGGCTTCTAATATTTATGACTTCGGTGTCAAGGAAATCAATCAAAATTGGACCTCACAATGTTTCTGCAAATTAAAAAGTTAACACAAAGGAAGTGCTGGGATAGACTAATTGCAAAGATTAATATGTCATAGACATGCAACATTTTGTTTCTAAAACCACGTTACCATTCTTAATCAAATTTGCCTGAAATGAGTTTTCATTTCAGAAACACAAGTTCAAAGGATATCTTTCCAGACAGTCAGAGAATGTTGTTTGATAGAAATGAGATTTTTGTGCTTTCTGTGGTCTATAACAATATAGTTTGAATTATCACTATGAACATTAAATGTCCAAATAAAGAAGAAATAAAAGGTCAAAGAAACCATACACAGGGAAAAATAATAATAATAAGAAGAAGAAAAAAAAATCCAGTCAAGCAAAGCCTGTTAGCTAAACAGGAGAAAAAAAAATGATCACTGATTTCTTCACATATCCCTTTGGCCTAGGCAGAAGACATTCATTATTTATAAGACTTTGATGACATGCCATGTATAGTCCTCTGGCAGCAGCAACTAAGAAAAAGTTTTTATGATCCTAACATTTTTACATCATCAGCACTGAAGAATTTCAAATTTTAGGAAACTCATTCTTTCAGTGAAGCATGTGAATTCTACCTTTTTTGTTTTATTATTTTACATCCCCTGAAATATACTTAAAATTTTTAAAGATTCTTGACTGGAACCTCTATCATCGTAATCGATTTTTTGGCAGAGCATTTGTGAAATAATTCCTTAAACCAAGGAATCTGTGGTTGGAAGACAGTCTTTTCAGTGAAAGAAGATGTCACTCCTCTTAATGTATCTATTCTCTACTTCTTCTGTGTTTATTTTTATCTAAAGGATTCCTGACTACATACTGTGAATCAATTGAAGCTTCAGCAGGGAGTCAAACAATGGGCCTTTTACTGTTGCTCAGTTTGTTTTATAGGCTTCTTCTTACAACACATTTGTTTAATAGACCTAGTAAAATGGTGAATGCAGCTGGAAATATATCTTTCATTTGTTGATGTGTAATAAACATCACAGGGGTGTTGGCCTTTTCTTATTCTGATCTTCCTGACAGTGGTGAAAATAAATTGTACAAAATGAATGAAAAGTGCTTTAAACTGATTGCAGAAAACAATAGTCCCCAAATATCTAAGGGTCAGTACCTTGTTTCTTTTTTAACAGATGGTTTCTCCCAGCGGTGTTACCAAACCTTAATAATAGTAAAATAATAGGTTGTTTGATGCAAGGGAATTATTCCAAATAGCACTATTCACTCGGGTCATCACTGAAGGTCATTTTTCAGCCAAAAAGCTAAAGGTTAGTAAGTGTTATTTAATTCCATGAGCTCCTGCAACCCTCTATTTACAATAAAGCAAAGTGCTTTCCTGTGGGTGTGTGGTAAAAGCCAAGAGTAAAGGAAAATAATCCCATTCCTTTATGCATTAAATATTTCATCTCAGTTGATTGAGAATGGTATGATACAAAGCTTGAAAACAGGTGTTGTCTTGGAGCCCAGAAGCTCTCAAGCTGACTTAGAGATCTTAAAATTATTGCTTCAAAGAATGCCCTGTCTTTACGTTCCTGTGTTTACATGCAGTAAGTCATTATTTTCTCTTCTTATCTTAGGCTTGGCCACATCCTTCTGCATATTTTCAGGTTACACAAGCATCTGCGATAACTGTTTCTAAACACACCATTGAGGAGGTGTTAAAGTATTCAGCAGGTTGAGCATTACTTGAAGCTCTGGAACAGGCTGTAAATATTCCCATGTTCTGCAATGACACCATAGAATTCCTTATTGGGATTCTGTGGTGGCAGCACTCAAACAATGCAATGTGGTATTTTATTTCTAAAGTACTTGAATTTTTTCTGATAAAATGCTTCACATTCAGAAGATAAAAGAAACAGGTACTGTAAAGAGAGGATCTCCAAAAACAACTTCAATTGCAGCATCCTCTCTTTAAATCTTCAACCACCAGCTATGCAAAACCTCTGATACAAAAACAGAGCAGAAACCTTGTTTCACTGTAGCTAAAGACAATGATAAACATCCCACACATTTCTATGACTAAATAGTTGGAAGGGTCTTTCCTTGTTCCTGAACTTACTTTCTGAAACAGGTGATTCATTCGATTATTGCACTTATCTTGGCCATGTACTTCTGTTTGCCCTGGGCACAGAAGGGCAAAACAGTTAGCTTAAACCAGAAGCCTGACATAACACTCAGATGATGTTCAGTATCAGTATTCAGTAGGTGAGATGGATTTGGGATGAATGCTTGACAAGAGTTATTACACATCTGAGAATAAAGCCCTTCTGAGATTGACTTACTGCACAGTTAACACTCTGAAGGACAGCTGTTTTGACACAGTATAAGTGAAGATATTATTACTAAAATTACTGTATCTTTGACTTAATAATGGCCTGGAAGATGAGGACAAAGGTGTAGTTACTTGATCAGTGATTTGAGCAACTTAAGCAGATATGGTATCTGCTAGACAGAGTACTCTGAACCACCGGATCAGATGTGTTCTGCATCTGCTTCAGGGCTCAATAGACTGAGTTGTGTTAAACAGGTTTCAGAACACCCTGAGTTAGGCTCGTGCTCCTCACACTGAAATATGTGAATCTCTCATAGTTACCTGCCAGAGCACAGCTAGTCTCTTGCAAGGACCAGTAATAAATAGCATTTATTTCTGCTGTAAACAAAGTGGCATTATAGATCAAAACTTTGATTCTATAAATGCTTCATCATCCGTGTACCTTTAATCATACAAATGCTTCCACTGACTAGAACTTGAGCTGGTATTTTTTTGCAAGATCAAAGTCTAAGGCCCATGTGTCCATGCCTGTAATGTAACTGATTAAAATCAATAATGACAAAAGTTGTTCTATTTTCCTGTACCCCAGGCATTACTGAAGCAATATTAAAATCTTACTCTTTTGATTTTATGTGCATAATTTCACTTTCTGTTATGTTTGGTTAAAACATTTATGAAAAGGCTTGAAGCTTACAATTTCCCATGCTCTTTTGTTATATGAAAAGTGGTATTTTTGTAAAATTCATCCTGGTGGATTTTATACAGCACTGTAATTTATGCACGTATTTGTCATTTAGAAATGTGAACTAGTTGTTTCAGGTGCTATATTGTATTTTTTTTTTTTTTAAATGGAACTTCCCCGCTTTTAGAAAATGCAACACATTACTTCATAAAATCAGGTTAATGGATTAGATTTTTTAAATTTGTTTTACTTAATTGCATAAATGTGTAATAGCATTAAAACTCTTGAGCTGTAAAATTCTGGGTTTTTGAAAACTTCTTGTGTTTTTAATTTAAAAGTAAAATAAAACAAAACCTCATACATGGAGATTTGAAAATAACACCATTTTTTATGTATTTTTGTGAAATAGATCCTAGAGTTTGTTGTGATAGAAGCATAGAAATGCTTTACCTAAAGCAGTGGGTTGAAAGGTAACAGAGGTATTGATTTGTCCTTCTATATTATATTCTGTATATTGTGTGGAACCCAGGGGGAATAGCTGAGAGTTAGAGTTGTCACATCTCAGCATGCTTTGTAATATATATGGTGTAAATTAAAAAACTAATACACACGTACACAAATAGATTTTTAAACTATGGTGAAAATGTACCTAATAGATTTCTTGAATTAGTCATATTTAATATGATTAGTACATATATACATTATATGGCTAGTAGTCCTGGACTGATAGTCTTGCTGCAGCTGTTTGGGGTGGTGTGACTTCCATGTTCAACTGTCAGCAATTTGATGGTAAATTTCCACGGGTTTCTGTGAATTTCTGTGCAAATGCTGTCTCAGTGGTTTTACTTTTTGGTCCTTCAGTCTGCAAGGTGTACTCTTCCAGAAACTATAAATCTGACAGCAGAGCTTAGCTATTACTGTATTTACCCAAGTCCCAAACTCATGGTTGTTAACTGTATTAAAGTAGGACAGGTTAATAACACATTTCTGTAAGCATTCTGGAGATTTGAAGTTGCTTTCACAGGGATTAAAATAATGCTGATAGTATTCAGCCACTTCTGGATTATTTACAGAATTTCAGAAGTGCATCTGAGACTATTAAAGGGTAGAGATGGATTCTGAGAACTTTGGTTACATAAAAACACCTGTGTCTGGGAAGATCATGGAACAGATCCTCCTTGAAGAGATGCTAAGGCGTGTGCAAGACAATGAGGTGATCCAAGACAGTCAGCACAGCTTCATCAAGGGTAGACTATACCTCACAAATTCACCAATCTGGTGGCCTTTTATGGTGGAATGACAGCATTGGTGGACCAAGGAAGGGCAGCTGTGTTGTTGACCTGGATTTGTGCGAGGCCTTTGACGTGGTCCAGCACAATATCCTTATTTTTAAATTGGAGAAATACGTACATGAACAGTAAACTTTTTTGTGGATGAATAATTGGCTGGATGGTTGAAGGCAAAGGCTTGTTGTCAGTGTCTACATCCACTTTGAGGCCAGTCATAAGCGGTGTCCCCTAGGGGTCTGTCCTTAGACCAGTGCTCTTTAACATCTTTATCAACAACTTAGACTGTGGGATTGAGTATACCCTCAGCAAGTTTGCTGATGACACTAAGCTGAATTGTGTAGTCAATACAACAAAAGGAATACCATCCAGAGGGACCTGTACAGGCTGGAAAAGTGGGCCTACAAGAACCTAGTAAGGTTCAGTAAGGACAAGTGCAAGGTAATCCTAGATCTGAGTATATCCTGGGAGATGACCTTCTTGAGAGCAGTCCCGCTGAGAAGGACTTGGGAGTCTTGATGGGTGAAAAGTAAGACATGAGCCAGAAGTGTGCTTCTGCAGCTTGGAAGGCTAATGGTATTCTGGGATGAATTAAAAAAGGGGTGGCCAGAAGGGAGAGGGAGGTGATTGTCCCCCTCTATTCTTCCCTTGTGAGACCCCATTTGGAGTACTGTGTCCAGGCCTGAGGCCCGTGGTATAAGGAGGATGTGGAGCTGTTGGAGAAGATAGAGAAGAGGGCCACAAGGATGGTCAGAGGGCTGTAGTACCTTTCCTATGATAAAAGGTTGTTGGAGTTGGGATTGTTTAACTTGGAGAAGACTCCTGGGAGACCTCACTGCAATCTTCCAATAATTGAAAGGACCTTAAAAGAAGGAGAGCGGATCATCTTTTTACTCAAGCAGATAGCGACAGGACAAGGCGAAATGAGTGTAAACTGAAAAAGGAGAGGTTTATGTCAGAAATCAGGAAGAAATCCTTCACTCAGGATTGTAAGGGATTGGAACAGGTTGCCCAGAAAAGCTCTGGATGCCTTATTCCTGGAGGTATTCAAGACCTGGCTTGATGGGCTCCTGGGCAGTCTGATCTAATGGTTGGGAATCCTGCCCACAGCTGGGGGACTGGAACTAGATAATTTTCAAGGTCCTTTCCAACCCAAGCCATTCTATGATTCTGTGGTTCTATGCATTACATCACTGTCAGAACACATGCCATAGCTGGTTATCTTCTGTTGGAGTCACAAGGTTCATTTTTTTTTTAATGCTACTCTCTAAAACCATTCAAGACTCCTGCAAATCTGATTTGTGATTTACCTTTAATTTATTGTTCCTGATTCTCCTATATATGGATATATGGTTAACTACCGTCTAAATTCCAGATAGTAACAGAAGGATTTGAATTCATTTTAAAATTATTTTTGTCCTTTATATTATATTCCTTGAGGGTTTTTTTTTTTCGTTTTGAATCTCTTTTGAAGTTTGTTATCATAGATTTTATTTTATTTTGTTTTGTTTTGTTTTTTAACAGGAGTCCTATTATTAGATTAGGGGAAACGCCTACAGATTTGCTGAAATATTATCTGCTAATCAAAACATTTAATCTGAGAGAAGGACATTTTTATTGGAGATTCTGGCTCCAAAAGCTTTCAACAATTATGAAAAATTAGCTTCATTTTTCATGTTCCTTTGAAATTCTCCTAAACACAACAAAGAAAAATAAAAATAATAATAATAAAAAAGAATTCCTGATGTCATCAGTTGTATGCTAACTCTGAGACAAGTACAAATATATACTGAATAATCAGTTAAAATTAATAAATGGTGATTTATGACAAATATAGTCTCTCAATGTGCAGTAAATTCCAGGGTAAAATGGATATGGCTGAATCAATGTAATTCTCATGCACTGTTCAGATTATGCTGAGTTTTTCAGCAAATAGAAACTTTCTTATGTCCTTGGAAGACCTAGAATGAGAGTGACATAGTCAAACAGAACAATAGATCATTCATGACTACTGAGTAAGTGGCATGTTTTGCTTTTCTCTAGACACACATTTCTTAATTGAATATCCTTTTGTATCTGTCTCTGTGTTAAAAGTTTACATTCCTTTGGATAAGGATTTTAAAGTGATGACTGATGGTACAAGAATATTTGTTATGAGTCGTAAGAAAGAGTGCATAATGAATTCAGTAAATATCTGAAGAATAATGCATTGTATTCTATGCAATTTTAAGATTGACTTGTTTTTCCTCTCACCAGTGTGACCAAATAGTTCTGGATATTTACTCTGTAGTGAAAAGAGAAAGAACAAGGCCTCTTTGTTTACATATGTTTTGTATCTATATAATTTTTTGTATGAATTAAGAAGAGTTAAATAAGATTTGAACTATGTGTTGCATGCTGAAGCTCAAGTTCAGTTCATAGATTCATAGATACATTAGGTTGGAAAGGACCTACAAGATCATCTAGTCCAACCATCCTCCTATCACCATCCCTACACACTAAGCTACTAAACTTCAGTGTAACATCTGAACTTCTGTGAACATATCCTGACTTTAGTGCTTCATTTGGCTGTGTCTCTTCTGATCATTTCCAGATTTTGATGGCACTTCTGCTTTGGGAAGATCAGTTATTGTTATTACTTTCACTGGACCCTCACTGAAATATTTGGGCAGAACTAGCTCACATATCACAGCCCAAGCCAGGATTTTCAGTTGAAGTTCTAAACTTAGCCTAAAGTTTCATCTATGAATGAGAACTGAGTAAAAGCACAAATTACCAGTGCAGTGAAGATATGTGATCCTTTCAAATGCTACTTCTCTCTTTTCATTTGTAGTTGAATAAATGTCCCTGTGGTTTCAGAAGCGTGCTGATGAATTTGTACTGTTTGGGAAGTACAGCTAAGTTTAGGATCTTGTGGTAACTGACCATATTCATGGAGAGTATTCCCTTCTGATTCATAAAATAGTATGACTAAGTAATTTTTCAGTGGTTTTGGGAATCCACACCCTATTTCTGACCCTATATGGTTCATCAGACTTCTACATTTTACCAGAAGCAACAGTTATGCGCACTTAGGACTATGGCTGATTTTCTACGAGAAAATGAATAGTTTCTGAATTGCTCAAGAAACATTAGTGGTCAGAAGAAAAGAAAGGCAGAACCCCTCTCCCCTGCACAAAATTCCACTAGATTTGGGTTCAACATTGTATATATAAAGATCTGTGTTGGGATTGAGTGAAGCTGTGCCCCTATGTCACATTTCTTCCTTTCCTAGAATCATCAGTCATCATCATGCTACAACTCAAATAATGATATTATTCATATCTTGTTACAAAAATCCACTGTCTTCTCATTCTTTGTAGAGTCCAGTTCACCATGACAGAAAGGCAGAAAATAGTGAATGAATAGTGTCATCCAACAGATCATTATCAATCGCACAGATAATTTCAACCTATATTAATTGTATTTTTAAATTATCTTCAGTCATGAAGAAATTAAGATCTTAATTAATCTTAAGATGCAAGTGTTTATCCTCCTCAGGATAGTTTTAATCTAATTATAGTGCTCTATTACAATTCTCTATTTGAGGTGGAAGTGTAACATCTGAGAGATCTGTGGAAAAAAAACCCCACAACCTTATCTGAAAGCTTGATGCTTCTTCCACCTGTTTCAACTGTTAGAAAATTAGACCTATTCATTTCCCTTAGTACCTGCACTCCATAAAAAACAAAAACAAAGACAAAACAACAACCCAAACAACTACAACTCTAAAGCAACAACTCTGTAGTGGAATTTGTTGGCTTATTTCGAAACTATTTATACTAGTTATTAGTAAAGATTCATACAATAAAACCCTCCAAAAGAATTACTTTTGTTGAAATGAAAGTCAAAAAAAATGAACAGCAATTTTGTGGGATATTAAATATTCAGTTATTTTCACTGCATAACTCTGCTATGCTATTCATGCCTTGCTTTTACCCTTACAGTAATAACTGAGATCAGAAATGGAAGTTATAAAGTTATAAAATAAACTTATCATAAAATATACCTTTTCAAGTTATGTGAATGATTGTTAGAGCCTACTAAAGTTTATCTGCTGCAGAGGGCCTGATCTGTATATTTCACATTTAGTATTCAGTTCTTGTAACATTTTTTATTTCTGACTGGGTTAAAAAACAGTCTTTACACTCCTTATTTTGCTTTTTAAATGTAGGCTTTTGTTTCTGTAAAAGATTATAGCTGTTTTTCTATTCTTCTCAGTATATTTATAAACTATTTATTGGTTTTATGATTCTATTAGATGTAAGATTTGACTATCTGTAGTCCTTACATAACTTAATATTATTGTTCAGTAGCAGATCTTAGTGTTTAATCAAGGCTTCATTGCCATTACAATACCACTTGAAGTCCTAACAACAATTTCTTTAATCTTATCTGTCTGTCTGGAAAATAGATAGAAGGACTGTTATAATACGAAGGTTAGATATAGCTGAACAGCTTTAGCAGTCCACCCTGACAGGAAGAGCCTTTAACTACATTGTTATTCTTGCTTCAGTAGATTCAGACTTCTGAAGGATGCTGCAGACTACTCTGTCATTTAAGCTACGAATCTCTTTTTTTCAATTTTCTCTTCAAAACTTCAATACTGAGTAGCCTGTGGGACACTGAAATCTTGCACAGAGTGTAACAGTTTCTGCTCACTATATGTAATTGAGAAGCAGAGAACCCTGGTGTTTCAGCTTACCAGGGAATAGATCCATGGAGTATAGCCAGTTTTCTGGACTATTATTTTAGTCAAGGATGGAGTCTTCTCCTTCACTGTGGATCACTTAAACAGTTTATCTTTCTTACAGAGTAAAAAAGCACATCTGTCCACATCTCAAGGTGCAATATTTTTTCACCCTAGATATTGAAATAGCATATGTCTTTCACCAGCAGGAAGTACTGCTGTTTGCCTGCAGTAAGTAGCTATGCTTACTCAGAGAGAACGTGACATTCACAGTTAAAAAAGGCTGTCCACTTTTCCTTTCTCTTACTCACTGTATTCCATAAACTAGATGGGCTCTTTTTTTTTTTTTTTTACCAGAAGCGTTTGTAATGCTTGCATTGTCCAACACAGTCATACAGAATTGAGACCTCCAAACCAGAATGTCAGTATCAGCACTGGAAGGATTTGCTTAGGGCATTGCACAATCTGGTTTGCAGCAGTGATTTTTCCACTAAGAATGTGTCTTGTCTCAACCTGCACATCATGAAATGATTGACTATTAAAAGATGTTTGGGCAAAAGTGCAATAATAAACCCTTAGCAAATTTTGTTTGCACCTGGCTGTTTCTATAATATTTTCACTTAAGAGAAACCTAAAGAGTCTGAGAGAAATTCTGTAATCTGGCTTATGTATTTGTTCTAAATATTGATACAAACATAGTTTCACAAATTCTGTGTGATAAGTCAATGTAAAGCTTGTAGCAGTGCAGTAAGAATCAGGACTGGTGATGAAAATGATGATCCTTCCATTCTTTAAAAAATGTTCTAATGTAAAATGGGCCTGACATACTCCTGGCATCTCAGTCATCATATTTCATACACTTTATTTCTATACATGGCTACATACCTATTCATGAAGCAAATATTTCAATTTACTTTACTTCACCTTTCTCTAAAAGAATTAAGTTTTCAAATTTGAAATGACAAGTTATACAGGGATTGTATTTTTTTCCTTTTTATGCTGTACGAACAGAATTTTCTACTGTCAGTTTGTTTGATTATTGCATGTACTCATTCTCCAGAATTTGATTTAAATATACTCAGTCTATCTTCCATTTCCTCAACACAATTTAAATTGCATCCAAACTGTATGTCCATTGCAATGTGTGTTACCTTTCCATGTCAATTGACATACCATTCCTGTCTTCAGTCAATCTATGCTGGCTTCACTGTTTCTGTATCAGTGCATATTTCATATACCTATTGCTTCCTTTGATTTACAGATGTACAGAGTTACCCCAGATGTAGTGATGGATGATACTTAAGTGATAGGTCATTTCCCAGTTAGGAATAAAATATTATAGCATTTTGTTTTCAAAGGGAGTCATTGTAATCATTACCAACTGAAATTGAATGCAACATATTTTCATTTACAAAAGTGACCACAGTCCCTAAAAAATTGTCCATTATCCTAGAAAATATAAGACTTTTAGAATATCTGCTGGGAGAAGAATCTACCAGGTATGTTCCCAGAGATATTAATTCAATTCAGATTCAAATCCTAGAGAAAATTCTAGACACTAACTTAAGAACACAAATTAACAGGAAGGTCTGCAGTAAAGCAAGTTAGTCTACATGGGTCAGTAAGGGTTAATACCATTTTTTCTTGAGTCTGGCTAAGTGTGTACCCAATCAGAAAGCTGCAAGCTAGCAGAATAGTAGGTACACTGTACTGCGACTCTGGATTGGTGTATAAGTCTAAAAACCTTGTATTTCACCAGGAATAACCTCTCCTAAAGGCTGTCATCTGTTTGATATTTTCAGACTGTCTTGTACTCGGGCAATCATCAAACTTGACCACCAAGTGCAGTGCAGTGACTATTATCTCCATGCAATCTTTGGCCTCTGTCGTGCATCCAGGAGGGAGTGATTTATTCATTCACTATGTTTAGTAATAAGTTGAGTAAGTTCATACAAACATTTTATTGTGCTGAGTATTGCACAAACAAGTATTAATAAAAATTAGTGAGAAAAGAGGATTTTGTAAAATCGTCTGTCTCTCAGTTTAGATGGAAATGTCTAAATATCAATTTGGAAATCATGACTTTATACCTCCTGCCTGGAAACTTTTTTCACAGCTTCTGGTGCTATGCTAAAAATTTCATAACTTAGGCTTTCAAATTGTCTAAATGAGGACTGATGTCTAATTTTACATGGCTGTCTGTAGATAGACATAAGTTGAAATCCAATCTTGCTAATTGATACATGTAGAAAAAAACGTCTGTTTAGCTGTAAATTGTCAGTCTTAGCTAGCATGAGAACATGATTCTTTGTTGGGGTTATCATTATTATTGCTCAGTGTATATTAGTTAAATAGTTAAAAAATTCAAACCTTGTATGTCTAAATACAAATATTTATCTAGGACTACCATTGATATGAATTTCCTTTGAGAATATCTCTAGTACAAGAAAGACTTTTTTCTGTCTCTGTTCATACTGTAAAGCTGATACTGTGCATGCGGTCAAAATAGATTATTATAATGGTCTCTTAAATCCTTGAAATTTCTGGGACATTTCTTATTTGGCATAATTCAGTCCAGCTTTGTTGAATGCACAAGCACACACAGGCTTAGTACAATTTCACTGTCAATATACTTCTAGTTTATAAAGGTGGTTCTGATACTCTCTCATCATTAATGTTTAGCTTTCATCTAATGCACATATTCTTTGCATTGGACTTGGAGCAGACATATGAAATGTATCACCTTAGCTGCTACTGTTTGCCTTCATTTAAAAAGATAGAGATTGTAGGGAGTTTTATCCTGCTTAACCACAGCATATTTTTTCCATCCACAGGGAAAAAAAAAATTCTGGTTGAAAAGGATACCCTGTTATATATAGCATAATGTCTTCTCTGACTTCAGATTTTGCTGTTTTAAAAATTATTGGAAATGGAAAACTTTAAACACCAAACTAAAAAACACAGCATGTTGCTTTTATTAAAAGTAATACTTTCTGAAAAAGACCAAAATATTTTTTGCAGTGTTTTTTTATTTGAAAAGAAAGGGACTGCAAGGATATGATCTCTTCAGAAATGTGTGGTGTGCTTAATTAACATACTCAGAAGCAGCTATGAATTTAATAGTTTGAATGCATCTATGGACTCTGCATGTATTCAAATTTTGTAAAAGTATTAATGTTACTTGATGTTTGAAATAATAAATGAAAAATTTTCTGAGACCCACCCAGCTATGCTATCACACTCTTAGCAACAATTCAAATTTCCTTCTAAACTAAGGTCTTACTTTACTGAAAGGGTAATGTTTAAGATATAGACGAAGGTTATCGTGTCATATCTAGAATAACTGAGATTTTAACGGGAGATTCCACTCCATCTGTTTGTGCTTGTTGTTAGCAGAGTCACCCCTGCTGATCTTCCGCATCGCAAAAAGTAAATTTAGTGTCAGATGATTTTGCAGTTATCTGGGGAAAGGATTTGTTGATGGCAGTAACCACGAATTTTTCACAGAATTTTTTTTCTTGATAAAAAATCTTGGATGTATTTTCCACGGAGAAATGGAATAAACAAGTTTCTTTTCAGTCAAATTCAACCTGGATATATAATTTAATTTTCTTTGATTTGCATTTTTATAGAAATTTCTGTTCAAATGGTCAGATTCTTATCTGTCTCGAGTACTTTAAATCTAAATAGAATGACTTAGTGACTCTATATGTTTGGCTTTATTACTGAAATGTTCACGTTAGTTGACATTTTCAGTGAAGATTGTGGAATTTCAGTGACAAAATCCTTGCCTAATCCACTTAAGTTCCTTTGAAATCCTATCATTAACTTCTGATTTGTCTTAACAAATAATTCTGAAAATACCCATATACTTCTCAAGTGATATATAATGTAGTCCTTGGAAATATACTTGTCTTTGAGGAAGAGAACAACTTCTGTTTTCAAATGATATTCATTAACTATTCAAATAAACAACTTGACTTTTTTATTAATTTAAGTATGATTCTATTTGTGACACATGTAGCAGTTTAGAAACATGTTTATTTAATTATCAAAAAATAAGTTTTGTAAGAGAAGTATGAATTATTAAAAGACAGCTATAAAAACGACTGCAATACAATCTAGCACAATTTGTCATTCTCCATAAAATGCTTTTAATTTTAAATTATATAGTAGTTCTGTATCAAATATTGATAAATATATCAATTTAAAGCAAAAGTTTTCTAAGATGAGTTGAACTACAATACTCTAGCACATCTATGTCTACAGTTATTAACTTTTTAAGTATTATTACTTTCAACTATTATGGATGTAAATGAGATTAGTGTGACTTTAGTACAGATCTGTAGGAAGATCATAATGCTCCCTGGAAAAATCGTTTGTCTTTTGTTTGAAAATATGTGGAGTATCAAACACATGTTTGGATTCCCCACCAGAGGAGAACCAAGAAGAGCACTAGTGGTGGGTGACCATGGTGTCTGGGGAGATTCAGAGATCTAAGTTCAGCTTATTGCTGGCTTCAACTGTATCCTTGGTAGATTCTGAGAAAGAGGAGTAAGATTCTTCTCAGGATTTCATAGTATAATGAGTTCAAGAGATAAGGGTCAAGAACTGCAATAAAGAAATTCTGATGAGACAAAAGAAAAAAAGTAAAAAATAAAAATCACAATGTTGTGAGCGTACACAAACAATTGGAAGATAGGCCCAGAAAGATTGTGCAATCTCTGTCCTTGATTACAAATCCAATTGCCAAACCTTTAACAATCTTGTCATATTGACATTGCTTTAAAAATGAGGTTTCATGACCTTTCTAATCTCCAATATTCTATGATTCTACAGTATTTTAGCCCATCTTCTAGCCAACTAACAGGGTTTTAATGACAATCCCACAAGTTGAATTGCTCATGCTTCCACGCCGATCATGATAAGAAGATACAATACACTGAACTGTGCTTTGAGAATTTTAATTCTTTTTGCCCTTAAATATCTTTGACTAAGTCAGAGTCATAAAATCCTGGAAGATTCTAGACAACTTGATATTTATAGTTCTCAATATCAGTAGATATGCTTTACTAAAGAGTATTCCTCCTTATTTTCAATGATAATTTGTTCCAGATTTCTGTCCTGCCTCATCAATTACATAGAAGCATTCTGAAACATTTTTTTTTTGTTCACTCCATGAACATGGAGTCTTCAAAGGGGGCAGAGGGCTTATTCATATAGTATGTGTTCTTGCTAGAATAGTAATATGAAAGCAATGTACTTCTATTACAACTACATGCGTAGGGTTTAATGAGATGTTGCCAACATTTATGATCTTTTAATCTAGAAAAACTAACTCTAAAATTGTTATTCTTCTAAGAAATTAATTTCTTTTTTATGTATATTCATATACTTTCTACTTATTTATATTGGTGTAATCATACTGAAAAAAATCATTGCAGCGTACAGTACTGCAAAGGCATGAGTGATGTTATATGTGATTTACGTAAACATAATGGAGATCAAAATCTAAAACAAATTTATAATTAGACAACTGAAAAGTACAAATATAATCACACAAATGGTTGTCTATCATTTCTTGAAGGGAGACATTGGACATCACAAACATAAGCCTTTGAGCTACTCATTTTTAAGAAGCTTGTTTTTTCTTTACCTTCATAATCAAATGCATAAAACTACTTTTTCTAGAAATACTTGGGAGCTCTACATGCTGACAGCAACAAATTAACTATTAAAATTGTTCTTGGAATGAAGAAACACAATATAATTTTAGAAGCAGTTCATAAGTTCTGAGAAACCTTTAATCATGCTGTTACTGTTGGGTGGTCAAAGCCTTTTGGTGTTTGTTACTATTTAACTGAATTGAGATTATTTTCTATGGAAACTAGAATAATATGTAAGCAAAGCAAGCAGGTTACTCTCTCAAGTTGAACATACATAATTATAATGTTGGTAAGAGGAGTGTTATTTTAAATATTGATTTCACATAGTGCTTTTTAGTTAGGAACAAGAACAATATAGAAGGGAATGAAGATTGTCTATCAGTTGAAAATATCTCAAGTTCAGTTGCCCATCTCTGACAGAAATAATACCAATTAGAAAACAAAATGGGAGTAAAATATACTAAACAAAAGAAAAGGGGGATGTAAACTGTTGTCAATGGTTTATAGGCTGTTTTGCCCAGTTCTGTAAATAATGGGGCAGAGGTAATCAGGGACCTAAACTAATTTACTAAATAAGATATCAGAATGCAAAATAACACAATATAATACAATATGATTGGAATTGAAGTTAATAAATCAAATAAAATAAGAGAGAGAGAGTGTGTGCCCAAAACTGAAGGCCTTACTTAATGTTGAAGGTGAGATGGCTTTGGAGAATACAATGCTGAAATGAACAGCAAAAGAAACGAGGGCAGTCTCAGGACTTGTGTGCGGTTTTATCTTTCCCTCTGGATGAAAAATGGGAATGCAAAATCCTTTGGGATACTTAGTTCTTCCCTTCTGAAAATGAGGTACCAGGAAATTCAGCAGTCCATGGAACTGCAGCATTAACTCTTTAACTCCCAGTGCACTACATGATTTTATGATGTGGAATAGCAGTAACAAAAATCACAAACTATGACAACTGTTTATTGTTTGCTGTGGTTGAAAGTTGGATGGAAATGCAGCCAGAGTGAAATGTGAAGGTGTAAATGTGAGGTGTAAACTCATTTGGAAAACCAACATGGGCATTCTGCATTTATATACTTTTTTTTTCTTTCGTGGCCTTTTCAAAACAGATATTAGAGTGGCAACATGATCACATACACAACTTTGAAAAGTCAGCCAGTGTAAGTTAGCTGAACAAGCAATACAACTAAAAAGATGAGTATTAATTTATAGGCACATTAAAAACTTGTATTTCCATCCTCTTCCCATCCTAGTTAAACCACTATTGCAGTCCAACATTTTTTTCCCCCTTATCATTCCCAGTCCATGGTGATCTCCAAGCTCCAGAAACTCTCAGGCTTACTTAGTTAAGACTGTATGCTTCTTATTTTTCATTTCATTTCATTTCATTTCATTTTCATTTTCTATTTTTCAATATAAGATATAAATTCATTGAAAGTGGGCCATTTCCATTTTTAAAATGATGAAGGCTTTTCTACAAAAGAATCTTTAATAAATGCATTAAAAATATTGGAGAGAGACATTTTATGGCATCACTAACTAGTTCTAAGAGCTGTAATATTAAAACCATTCAATTGGAGTTCTTCAGATTTAATTTCATTTTTGTGTCTCTAAGAGATATCCAAAACTAAAATGTGATCTTTATGCAAGTTTTTCATCAAAAATTCAACATAAAAATGTTAATGGAAACTGTTTAGGAGGTTGTATTTCACTTCTTGATTTTTTTTCCTCTGTTGTTTTAACTCTCTTCCTCCTCATTTAGCAAACTGGGGAGAGACAAACTATGGAAAATGGGATCTTAATGTACATAATCTTAGAAAGCAACTAAACAAAATGTAATAAAGTTGAAACATTCTGTAATAAGCAGCATTACCACTAAATAAGTAGAGGATGGATTTTCTGTTTTATTCTGCTCTTTCATGAACAAATGCTTTATTAGGATTGTGAGAAACCTTGTTTGAAAAAGATTGTGGGTAAATATGAGCCAAAATGATAACAACAGGAAAAGATAAATGCTTTTCTCTTATAATCTAAATAAAACAAAACTGGAAAACTTCAAGGAAGAACTGAGAGTGATGCAAATCAGAATATGCTGCCGAGAGAGGTTGTGGATCTCCTTCTCCAGAGATATTCAAGACTCACCTGAATGCCTACTTCTATGACCTATTGTAGAAAGTCTGTTTTAGTGGGATGGGACTTCTGGAGGTCCCTCAACCTTATCCTAGATTGGAGAGATGTCAATTTGAAGAGTAAACGATTTGGTGGATAAAGAATTGGTCTCTTCCAACCTAAGTTATTCTATAATTCTATGATTATCTGTTAACCAATTCAGACTGGCGATTAGATTATTCAGAAATTTAAAAAAAAGAAAAAAGTGTGCTCTTGTTGGCAAGTAAGAAAACACAATAGAAAAATACAATAAATCAAAAAATGTCTTTTTTTCTTTGGTTCGGAATCCTATTAGAAATGTAAGTTCCTGGGGATCTGCTACCAGTAGCTAGTTATATATATTTATTGACATATGAAAAATATATTTTTTTTCTTGAATCATCAGAATCCCTGATTTAGATTTTCTTCTGGGCTCTCTATCTCAGACTTCAATGAGAACGGTTAGATTAAGAATAGGGCTGAATGTTCCAACAAAATGGTAAAACCAGGACAATCAACAACAACTTTGTATTCCTTCATTAGCTTCCCATGGGCTGCCTGGAGACCTAGTCTGGCTCTGCTGCCTGTCCATCCCAGGTAATGAGGTACAGACATGGCCCAAGTCTTTCACTTGCTGGCCAAAGTAGCTGAGCTAGCATGAAGCTGGTATAATAATTTATTTCTGGAAACATCCAGAAGTAAATGGAAACCTAGTGGAAACAAGGAAAATGAAAGGAAGAGTTTATGGCTCAAAACAGTTTCTGTGAGTCACTCTTTCCCTGGGCTTCCCAAGCATACTATGCAGCTTCTTGCTGTGAATGGAAAGGTATAGCCTAGTTTAACAGCACAGATGAACTTTGAGTTCAGAAGAATGATTTGACAAAGAGTGACTTCTTAATTATGTTTGTGGTTTTACTTGCTTTTGTATTGAATTGAGAATATCTGAAATAGCTCTGATAAAATCATCAGTTAATTTGAATTCAGGAGAGAGTTCTGAGTTCAGCTCTGGAGATGTCGATAAAAGAAGAACATGGACCTATTAAAATGTGTCCAGAAGAAGGTCATGAGTATAGTCAGAATGCTGGACCACCTATCCTGTGACAACAAGCTGAGATAGCTGGCTCCGTTCATGCTGGAGAAGAAGAAAAGGCTCCAGGATGACCTCACTTTATCCTTTCATCACCTAAATGGAGCCAACAGGAAAGCTGAGAGGAGCTCTTTATCAAGGAGTTTACTGATAAGGATGATGATTTTAAACTGAGAGAGAATAGATTGAGATTAGATTTAAGGAAGAAATTCTTCCCTATGAGAGTGCTGAGGCATGTGAATACTGCACCCAGAGAAGTTTTGAATGCCTGTATAACTGAAAGTGTTCAAGACCAGGTTGGGTAGGGCTAATTCATAGATAATCTTTAATATTGTTTTCAACACAAACCATTCTAAGATTCTATGATTTGGTTTATGCCTTCCATCATGTTCATTATGAATCTCACATTGAGAACAATATAAATGTATGTTTCTTACCCTAAAACATTTTCAGCCTTACTGATGAACATCTACAAACTTAAACTCAGTTTTGAACATCCGTTTAGTGAAAATGTCACTTGGTCTTTCCTAGGAGCAGAAATGCTGGAATATCTTTTCTTCCAGTTTCATCCTACTTTCAAGAAATGCGTTCATGTTGAAATGATCTAACAGAGCTAGAATGTTTGTCATGGTTTTATGATTTTTGTTATTGGTATTCCACATCATAACATCATGTAGTGCATTGGGAGTAAAAGAGTTAATGCTCCAGCTCCATGGATCATCAATAGTTATGGGTATACCTGTCCCAGAAGAGAAGAGGAACTAAGTACCCCTAGGGACTTTGCTTCACTTTGTATTTTTATGTTTTTCTGCTCAGAGGGAAAGATAAAAACAGTTTGAGTGTCATGAGACACTCTCTTTCCTTTGTGATCAACTCAGCAGTGGGTGCTTGCTGCCGTCTCGCCTTCAACGTTTAGCGTAAGGCCTTCAGTTTATTGGACACTCTCTCTTGCTCATTTTATTTGATTTATTAGCTTCAATTCCAATTATATTGTACTATACTGTGTTATGTTGCATTCTGATATCTAATTTAGTAAATTAACTTTCCTCCTCAGATTGTTTCCACTGTTTTGTTTTCAGGTCCATCTCCCTTTTCCCATTTTCCCTTTCCCCCTTTCCCTTTCCTGGGGTGTGGGTCTGTGGGTCCCATGCCCCAGTCCTCACGAAACTCGGCAGAACCAGCCCGTAAACAGTTGACAATGTTGTTTTCTCCTACAGCTTCTTCTGATAAACCCCTTTGACTCAATATGAGTAGGATGGCAGTTACGCTTAACTTATGTCCTTATTAAGGATACTCATCTAAATCAGATTATACACATACAAAAGACAATATGTGATTTGCTTTACTGCATTGCTGCCTTGGTAGAAGAAGCAAATCACGCTACAGCTTTTGCATCCTTGTTCTAATTTCTTATTCTCATAATCTGAAAAACCACTGATACTTTTTGTGCACCTGATTTACTGCTTATACATTCAGATAGAAGAAAGCAAGTTTAGCAGATTTTACTCTGTGTTCCTATAATCAGCTTGNTTGAGATTAGATTTAAGGAAGAAATTCTTCCCTATGAGAGTGCTGAGGCATGTGAATACTGCACCCAGAGAAGTTTTGAATGCCTGTATAACTGAAAGTGTTCAAGACCAGGTTGGGTAGGGCTAATTCATAGATAATCTCAGAGGGAAAGATAAAAACAGTTTGAGTGTCATGAGACACTCTCTTTCCTTTGTGATCAACTCAGCAGTGGGTGCTTGCTGCCGTCTCGCCTTCAACGTTTAGCGTAAGGCCTTCAGTTTATTGGACGTGCTGAGGCATGTGAATACTGCACCCAGAGAAGTTTTGAATGCCGGTATAACTGAAAGTGTTCAAGGCCAGGTTGGGTAGGGCTAATTCATAGATAATCTCAGAGGGAAAGATAAAAACAGTTTGAGTGTCATGAGACACTCTCTTTCCTTTGTGATCAACTCAGCAGTGGGTGCTTGCTGCCGTCTCGCCTTCAACGTTTAGCGTAAGGCCTTCAGTTTATTGGACGTGCTGAGGCATGTGAATACTGCACCCAGAGAAGTTTTGAATGCCGGTATAACTGAAAGTGTTCAAGGCCAGGTTGGGTAGGGCTAATTCATAGATAATCTCAGAGGGAAAGATAAAAACAGTTTGAGTGTCATGAGACACTCTCTTTCCTTTGTGATCAACTCAGCAGTGGGTGCTTGCTGCCGTCTCGCCTTCAACGTTTAGCGTAAGGCCTTCAGTTTATTGGACGTGCTGAGGCATGTGAATACTGCACCCAGAGAAGTTTTGAATGCCGGTATAACTGAAAGTGTTCAAGGCCAGGTTGGGTAGGGCTAATTCATAGATAATCTCAGAGGGAAAGATAAAAACAGTTTGAGTGTCATGAGACACTCTCTTTCCTTTGTGATCAACTCAGCAGTGGGTGCTTGCTGCCGTCTCGCCTTCAACGTTTAGCGTAAGGCCTTCAGTTTATTGGACGTGCTGAGGCATGTGAATACTGCACCCAGAGAAGTTTTGAATGCCGGTATAACTGAAAGTGTTCAAGGCCAGGTTGGGTAGGGCTAATTCATAGATAATCTCAGAGGGAAAGATAAAAACAGTTTGAGTGTCATGAGACACTCTCTTTCCTTTGTGATCAACTCAGCAGTGGGTGCTTGCTGCCGTCTCGCCTTCAACGTTTAGCGTAAGGCCTTCAGTTTATTGGACGTGCTGAGGCATGTGAATACTGCACCCAGAGAAGTTTTGAATGCCGGTATAACTGAAAGTGTTCAAGGCCAGGTTGGGTAGGGCTAATTCATAGATAATCTCAGAGGGAAAGATAAAAACAGTTTGAGTGTCATGAGACACTCTCTTTCCTTTGTGATCAACTCAGCAGTGGGTGCTTGCTGCCGTCTCGCCTTCAACGTTTAGCGTAAGGCCTTCAGTTTATTGGACGTGCTGAGGCATGTGAATACTGCACCCAGAGAAGTTTTGAATGCCGGTATAACTGAAAGTGTTCAAGGCCAGGTTGGGTAGGGCTAATTCATAGATAATCTCAGAGGGAAAGATAAAAACAGTTTGAGTGTCATGAGACACTCTCTTTCCTTTGTGATCAACTCAGCAGTGGGTGCTTGCTGCCGTCTCGCCTTCAACGTTTAGCGTAAGGCCTTCAGTTTATTGGACGTGCTGAGGCATGTGAATACTGCACCCAGAGAAGTTTTGAATGCCGGTATAACTGAAAGTGTTCAAGGCCAGGTTGGGTAGGGCTAATTCATAGATAATCTCAGAGGGAAAGATAAAAACAGTTTGAGTGTCATGAGACACTCTCTTTCCTTTGTGATCAACTCAGCAGTGGGTGCTTGCTGCCGTCTCGCCTTCAACGTTTAGCGTAAGGCCTTCAGTTTATTGGACGTGCTGAGGCATGTGAATACTGCACCCAGAGAAGTTTTGAATGCCGGTATAACTGAAAGTGTTCAAGGCCAGGTTGGGTAGGGCTAATTCATAGATAATCTTTAATATTGTTTTCAACACAAACCATTCTAAGATTCTATGATTTGGTTTATGCCTTCCATCATGTTCATTATGAATCTCACATTGAGAAGGGTGCTTGCTGCCGTCTCGCCTTCAACGTTTAGCGTAAGGCCTTCAGTTTATTGGACGTGCTGAGGCATGTGAATACTGCACCCAGAGAAGTTTTGAATGCCTGTATAACTGAAAGTGTTCAAGACCAGGTTGGGTAGGGCTAATTCATAGATAATCTTTAATATTGTTTTCAACACAAACCATTCTAAGATTCTATGATTTGGTTTATGCCTTCCATCATGTTCATTATGAATCTCACATTGAGAAGGGTGCTTGCTGCCGTCTCGCCTTCAACGTTTAGCGTAAGGCCTTCAGTTTATTGGACGTGCTGAGGCATGTGAATACTGCACCCAGAGAAGTTTTGAATGCCTGTATAACTGAAAGTGTTCAAGACCAGGTTGGGTAGGGCTAATTCATAGATAATCTTTAATATTGTTTTCAACACAAACCATTCTAAGATTCTATGATTTGGTTTATGCCTTCCATCATGTTCATTATGAATCTCACATTGAGAAGGGTGCTTGCTGCCGTCTCGCCTTCAACGTTTAGCGTAAGGCCTTCAGTTTATTGGACGTGCTGAGGCATGTGAATACTGCACCCAGAGAAGTTTTGAATGCCTGTATAACTGAAAGTGTTCAAGACCAGGTTGGGTAGGGCTAATTCATAGATAATCTTTAATATTGTTTTCAACACAAACCATTCTAAGATTCTATGATTTGGTTTATGCCTTCCATCATGTTCATTATGAATCTCACATTGAGAAGGGTGCTTGCTGCCGTCTCGCCTTCAACGTTTAGCGTAAGGCCTTCAGTTTATTGGACGTGCTGAGGCATGTGAATACTGCACCCAGAGAAGTTTTGAATGCCTGTATAACTGAAAGTGTTCAAGACCAGGTTGGGTAGGGCTAATTCATAGATAATCTTTAATATTGTTTTCAACACAAACCATTCTAAGATTCTATGATTTGGTTTATGCCTTCCATCATGTTCATTATGAATCTCACATTGAGAAGGGTGCTTGCTGCCGTCTCGCCTTCAACGTTTAGCGTAAGGCCTTCAGTTTATTGGACGTGCTGAGGCATGTGAATACTGCACCCAGAGAAGTTTTGAATGCCTGTATAACTGAAAGTGTTCAAGACCAGGTTGGGTAGGGCTAATTCATAGATAATCTTTAATATTGTTTTCAACACAAACCATTCTAAGATTCTATGATTTGGTTTATGCCTTCCATCATGTTCATTATGAATCTCACATTGAGAAGGGTGCTTGCTGCCGTCTCGCCTTCAACGTTTAGCGTAAGGCCTTCAGTTTATTGGACACTCTCTCTTGCTCATTTTATTTGATTTATTAGCTTTAATTCCAAATATATTGTATTATATTGTGTTATTTTGCATTCCGATATCTTATTTAGTAAATTAGCTTTCCTCCTCAGATTGTTTCCACTGTTTTGTTTTCAGGTCCATCTCCCTTTTCCCATTTTCCCTTTCCCCCTTTCCCTTTCCTGGGGTGTGGGTCTGTGGGTCCCATGCCCCAATCCTCACGAAACTCGGCAGAACCAGCCCGTAAACAGTTGACAATGTTGTTTTCTCCTACAGCTTCTTCTGATAAACCCCTTTGACTCAATATGAGTAGGATGGCAGTTACGCTTAACTTATGTCCTTATTAAGGATACTCATCTAAATCAGATTATACACATACAAAAGACAATATGTGATTTGCTTTACTGCATTGCTGCCTTGGTAGAAGAAGCAAATCACGCTACAGCTTTTGCATCCTTGTTCTAATTTCTTATTCTCATAATCTGAAAAACCACTGATACTTTTTGTGCACCTGATTTACTGCTTATACATTCAGATAGAAGAAAGCAAGTTTAGCAGATTTTACTCTGTGTTCCTATAATCAGCTTGAACAGTGCAACTAAGGTCTGGGACTGGAAGATTTTCAAGCGTTAAATTTCAGTGATTAGCTGGAAAAGTTTCTATAAAAGCCTACAAAACTTTAGTTGAAAGATTTCTAGTAAAATTGAAGGAAAACATGTCCTTGAAGTGTAAGGTAATAATATGGGGTTCCTTAAGTTCACTGAGAGCTTTTTCAGCACAAAGATAAAAAGTGCTCTCCAGGTGTACAATAAGAAAAAAAACGCAACACCTACACAACAAAACTAGATGACAAAACCTACAAAACTTGGCAATAAATTAAGGGAAAATACTTGGGAGCTTGGTTTTTGTATGATCTTGTATCTGTATGATATATTACCATGAAGACAGTAGTGTTTGCTTTTTTGTTCATGTGCTTGTATGTATATTGAATGCATATATACACTTTTATGTTTGTCTTTATTTGTATATACATAGATATGTACACACAAACACAAATTTCAGCATGCATTTCATTTATAAAATTTCATTCCTGTTTAAATATACATTGTTCATGAAAACTCTTACAGTTAATTGCTCCTATGCTGTGATTTTGCTGTGTACTCTTTGCTCAGGGTTATAATCCTATGTATTTCCTACAGAATTTTTAATTCACTAATTAGTTGCACAGTAGGAGTTCAGTGTTAAGCCACCTTTTCTATCAAGTTTTTTCATCAACATGTTTTTTAAAAATTAACGTGGCAAAAAATAGAAAATAAAAAGAAACAATTAATTTATCAAAATTCTATTTACAAATATAATGTAAATCCAAAATCAATTATTTATGTTTGTTATTTACTGCATATATTTTCCCCTATCTTTAAATATCAGAACTTGATAGTAATAAATTTATGTTCCAGTTAGGAAATTTTCTATTAAAACATATTTTTATTGCCTAGTACTTAAATTTCAATCAACTTCATTTCTTGAGTAGCCATTCTCCTTTAAGGGACAAAATTACTCTCATAGGAAATCAGGAAAGATAATCCATGCTTTCATAGACTAAGTTTTGAGAATTTAAGTAAGTCTTCTTAAGAAAACAGAAAGACATTTCTGTTTGTGGTATAAATACACATTAAAATTTTCCCAAATTAGAATAATTCCCACCCTGCCTGAAACTTGAAGAGATGTAATTACACATATTTAGGGCCAGCTTCTAAAGCTGTGTTGCATTAATGCAAAACATCTAAGTTTAAATTTTTAATTTACTTTGCTGCAAACTTAATTTACATCAACCTTCAAAGAAAACAGATTTTATTTGCATATTTTTTCTTTTGCTGTTAGAAAGAAGTTGGCCCACACTGACACTAATGGATGAAAAGGCATCAGAAGTTATTCCTTAGAAAATCTTGACATAATCTTTTCATCTCATCTCCAAGTTTACATGCAGTCATATATCAGCTCTAGTCAGTTTTCATGAATCAGAATCTCTCAGTAGCATGAACTACACATGCCAGTGCTGCAAACTATTAAATCTTTTGAAAACCTTGCTTTCAAGGAATTTTAATTATGGCACCCAAGGTCACTCATGTTGAGACTTTATATTATGGGCCAAACTTCAGATATTGGTGACTGAGGCAAGAGGTTAGTAAGTGTAACTTTATCCTCATTGCAGAGTTCATATGCTGCTGATTATAAACTTGGAAACTAATCCTCTATATCTCTCCTCTCTGAAATAGTTTTTTAAGAATTCATATTTCTGAAAATAAGAGCAGGTGACAAGGACAAATTGTCCTGAAGTACGTGAAAGAAATCTAACTCCTCCAAGTTCGTGATTCTCATCAGATTTTTCATCAAGAGATTCTGATTAGAAATATCAATCTCTTTAGGCTATGCAGTGTGTACTTAGGTCTCTTCGCAGTTTTTGCTGACAAGGAACACCATTGCCTGGCTACAGTGAGACAGGAAGGTTCTTTTTTTTTTTGCTTGAAACGCTATGGGTTTTTCTTATTTCTTTCTTTTCTTGAACCAAATCTTCCTGATTCTTCTGCCTCTCTCTCTTGATTTGACATACACTACTTAAACCGTAAGAATTAATTTGACTCAGTTGTGTAATTTGCTCTTTTAGTCTAGTTTTATCACATTTGCTCCGAAGACCTTTTATATCTTCTACTGAGACTAAATTGTATTAATTAGGAAAATATCTAATGGCATCTTGCCATTGACCGTGCCTGAATGGCCATGTAGTGTTTAAAACAAAATAAAAATTGAGGTATTTCTTTGAGTACGTATGAAGTACTTCCAAAAATACCAGCATTAAGTAATTTACCTATTTTAGATGCTAATAATATTGTGGACAATGCTATAGTAAGAGAGATTTGGGTGGGAAATAATGTAGACTCTTTTTTGTTGTTTATAATAGTGAGAATAATTAATTATTGGGAATACTTTCAAGCCAAAGTGACAGAGTCAATCTAGCTGAAAGGCTTTCTAAATCATCTGCTTGACCTCATCAAGAAGTCATTAGGATTGATGTAGAAATTACTTAATTAAATTTTATGCCCTGTGTAATGAAAAAGGTCAGATAAATAGTCATAATAATCCTTTTTGGCTTTTACATGCAAATAAAATTGTGGCCAACTCAATCCAAGGCCTAATTCCTATTGACTTTATTAAGAAAATGATTTTACCCTATACATTTAGGAACAAAACTTACTTAGATCATGGTAGATGTAGAATGAATTTTATTTCACTTATTTTAATCTATCGTAAGTGCTACAAAAAGGAGTGAGATATAGTTATGATGTTTTTACTATGGCAATGAGAAGTTATAGCTTAATTCTTCTTTGTCCCAAATGCTTCTTCAAGTTCATAAATTCAGCCAGTAACAGAACAAAGGTGTCCTTCGGGTAAAGTTATTTTGTTTGGCTATTTTGATGACTTTCTGCATTGCTGTTTTTGTTGTAGAGATAGGGTCATGACATACTAATAATTTTAAAATGAAAGGAAAGAATATAAACGGAAAACTATGTTTCTTTAGACATTGGTTCCATTCTTAGTAATTGCACAAAAAAATGCCTTCAGCTATAGTGTTAAACTATGTGCTGAGTGAACACACAATTGTCCTCTGAGATTACAGACTTGATGATGTAAACATTTTTATTATTATCTTTTGTGCCTCTGTGAAAGGCCAAAATATATAAAAGTACCTCCTCCATCATATGCAGAAAACAGCTGAATGTCCCTGTGGAAATTTGGCATCTTTGTATCTTTTCTTGTATTGATATGCCTAACACAACTTGCAATGAGCTGGCAAGTATGTTTTTAATTTAATGGCGTTGTAATATTTACTACATTAAATATTATGACAGTTTTCATATTCATATGTATCATATGTATTATGTGCCAAGGAGCAGCTCACAATCCTCTCCTAGTCAGGTACAGAACTTTCTGACTTCCCTGAGACACAGAAAAGGTCCCTGCTGCTTTTTCTCTTTTACAAGTTAATGCCTGTATTTTTAGCTCCATCACATAATGCAACACAGAGTCCAAGGCAATTTAGAACTTAACGGGGGTCAGTCTGCTGTTGTGACCCCTAATTGCTTCTGTCTTAAAACATTTCAGTATTTCTAAGATGTGTAAATCTTTTTCTTTTCATTGCACATGAAAAGGGATAATGTTAGCATTTTGCAGTTAATTCAATTACTTTCCACTTGTGAAAATGTTGACAGGATTTCCTACCACTGGAAGAAGTGCCCTGACTATTAGATGTGATTGACAGCCCAGACATAACTTATAAACTGAAACTGAAATTAAAGCATTTTATCTTCACTCATATATATTCGTCATGACAAACCGTTCAGCAATACTTTTAAGCCATTATTTCAGTGAATTGATTTTCCACAGTAATTAATGACCAATTTGTTATATAATGCTCCCAGTCAAATCACAGATGAATCAGGACCTGCTTCTGTAATGGACAGCAAGTCTTTGAAGCATTTGTGGTAATAAGTCTGATGGCTGATTTTTTTAATAAATGGTTTAGATAAAGCTTTTTCTCTTTCCAAATTTATGCCATTTGACACAGTACTGCTGAAAGACTTTGTACTGTGCATTTCTTATTGTTTAAAAATATGGGAAAAAAATAAATATTAAAAATTAAAAGCATCACTGCATACTAGAGAAAATGATTTACATTAAATGATCATATTATTAAAAATTATTTAAAGTTAGTAGTGAGAATGTGCAAATTATATAACAGGAAAATATTTTGGAATGTAAAGTATGACAAAATTATGGAACACTTAAGAGAAAAAATTAAGATACAATTAACTGAATCTTGTATTCAGCACACTGAACTTTAATCACCTAAAAAGTCCAGTCAACCTGAGCTTAATTCCAGTATGGATTTAGCAGAAATTTGCCCAGAAAAATGATAACAGCCACATACTGAAGATACATCTAAAAATCTTTAAAAGTACAAAAAAATTTTGAAAAGTATGAAGATGATTCATGGCCTAAAGGGGTTAAAGATATACTTCTAGCATTAAGTGCAAAAATACCTTTTCTTTCTTCTCTCTTTTTTTTTTTTTAATTTTTAATTTGGTTTATCTATCCTGAGGAGCTACAATAACAATGTTTAGTCTTCCGTATATCAACATCTAGTGAAGACTTTCTTAATTAAAGATATGTCTGGACCTGTTTGTGCAGCCAGCTGCAAGAGCAAATCTCACCAGGGCCATCCAGAACTCTCTTGAGCAATTACATTTCATGGTTTGTAGAAGCAGATTTATCTATTTAATTCTCCAACTATCTGTAGGAGAGAAATAGTTTCTTCTCAAGGAAACTCTGATTTCCATGTTTATTTCCCTCAAAGAATAACAGGAGACTGATGTGTATTCCAAAATTGTAGAGTTGAAGTTAGAAGTTGTCATACCCCTTGCCTTGATGTAGAAAGGAGTATGTCTGAAATACTTAGACTTCCTGAAGAGGGGCTCTTGTTTTCAGCAGTGAATCTCAAAACATCATTACAGCTGATTTTGAACTGTGGCCTAAGGAAATGAAAGATTTAATCCCATTAAATATATATGAAGCTAAATCTAGTCAATGCACATACTGTTCAGATTGTTTGATTTTTTCATTTTTTTATTTCTAATAGAACAAAGATATCTTCAAATTGAAGTTAATAAGAGATATGAAAATGAAAAGTTATCAGGTAAAATTAAGGAGCTACACTTATATACAATTTAAGCCTCCTTTTGTACAGCGATATCTGATGACATTTTTTTGTCCACTTTAGTCAACTTTATTTTTATTCATAGATTCATAGATTCATAGATGCATTAGGTTGGAAAGGACCTACAAGATCATCTAGTCCAACCATCCTCCTATCACCATCCCTACCCACTAAACTACTAAATCAAATCCCTTAGCACCTCATCTAAACGCTTCTTGAACAGCGCTAGGGATGGTGCCTCAACCACCTCCCTAGGCAGGCCATTCCAGTGCCTGACCACTCTTTCAGAGAAAAAGTTTCTCCTCAAATCTAATCTAAATCTTCCTTGGCGCAACTTGTGGCCATTCCCTCTCGTCCTGTCACTAGTAATCTGGGAGAAGAGGCTGACCCCCTCCGCACCACAATCCCCCTTCAGGAAGTGGTAGAGTGCAATAAGGTCCCCTCTGAGCCTCCTTTTCTCCAGACTAAACAATCCCAGCTCCCTCAGCCGCTCCTCATAAGACTTGTGCTCCAGACCCCTCACCAGTTTTGTTGCCCTTCTCTGAACACGCTCCAGGGCCTCAATGTCTTTCTTGTAGTGAGGGGCCCAAAACTGAACACAGTACTCGAGGTGCGGCCGCACCAGAGCTGAGTACAGGGGGATGATCACCTCCCTGCTCCTGCTGGCTACACTATTTCTAATACAGGCCAGGATGCCGTTGGCCCTCTTGGCCACCTGGGCACACTGCCGGATCATGTTAAGCCGAGCATCAACCAACACCCCCAGGTCCTTTTCCTCTATGCAGTCTTCAAGCCACTCTGCCCCAAGCCTATAGCATTGCATGGGGTTATTGTGGCCAAAGTGCAGGACCCGGCACTTGGCCTTATTGAACCTCATCCCATTGATCTCAGCCCAGCTATTCAGCCTATCCTATTTTTAGAATCTTTGTGATTATATTCTTTTTAGTTTCTAGGTCTATTCAACAATAATTCAATATATAGAAATAAGTCAAACTGTTTCATTATTTTTGGAAAAATCTCAGTTATTAAAGATCCATTTGTAGTCTGATAGCTTGTACTTAAGAATCTTAAGTCTAGCCTTTTTAAACATCTTACAGATTTTTCTTGCAATAGATGTTCTTAAGTAGGAAACATGCAAGGCTTATAGTGTAATTGCTTTCATCATTAGTGTATGTGTAAATAAAAAATATATTTTTATAAACTTTTTTTTGTCATGTCTATATTTAATTACATTTAAGAGTATGATTTTACTCAATTATCTTGTGCTTTTGATTACAATGATACCTTCATTAACCTGTATTTTGGAGGATTTAAGTGTTAATTATTCATCACCTGTCAATAAGAGGAAATTATCTCATTGAATTTTGGAAAAGGTATAGGCTAATTAGAATCAATTTTTTTAATTTTTTTTCCCCCACATATAACAACTCTTCACCTTAGGAGTAGGCAGAAAGTCAGAAATATATCTTTTGGCTAAGTGCACTTTTATTGGATCATTACTTAATCCATCAAAGATGTTGATTATATCTTTTAATAACTGGAATTGTTGAGACAAAAAGGAAAGATTGATTTAATGATATGGCTATTTTAGCACAAAGCAGGCATTTTAAGTGTAAGATCCTGCCTGAATGGGGAGAAATTGCCTGAAGGCTATTAAGAAAGTATTATAGTATTTCAGTGGTGTATTACCTTACTGCTACTTCATCACCGTTTACAGCTGGTTGCTTTTGTTCATGCTTGCAGTCTTCTAAGGTTTATGACATTATTCATGTTGAGTACAATAAAATCAAATGAAACTTAAAATCTGTTGCAGTTTAAACCCAGCACAACATGGCCATTTGTTCATTCCCCTTTGAGTGGGATGATGGAGAGAACTGGAAACAACATAAAACTCATGAGTTGAGTTAAAAACCATTTACAAAGATAGAAAAAATAAAAAGCAATAGAAAATCAATGATTACTATATATAAATATATATATCTGCATTGTTGTTACTCACCACCTGCTGTCCAGCAGTGTCCAGCCTGTTGACCAATGTCCCAATACAAATACATCTCAGTATATGCCAACCAATGCCCATCAAATTCCCAAGAAGAGTCCAACCCCTAGCCAACTTCCCACAGCTTTTAGCCCTCTGCATGATATCACGTAGTATGGAATAACACCTGTGTGCAGACCCCAAGACACTGTGCTATTTCAACAACTGACTATCAGACACATTTTGCTGTTTAGCGTGACAGCCTTAGATTTGGCCTCAGTGATGTCTTTTACCACTAGTAACTGTTGAATCAAGAGAATGTCTATTTTTTGTTTGTTTGTTTTTTTGTTTATTCTGATGAGGTCTGAGATGCTGGAAGTTATTTGAAGAACTAGAAAAAATTAGACTTTTAGGACTGCAAAATAAAGTCATGGTAAAGACTATTTCTACATCTGTGTGATGCGCTTACATCAGAAGAAAGGTACCTAACTTCAGGATACTATTCTGTTAGTACTTTAACCAGTGTTAAATACAACTTTCCAGATTACCTTCTGGATAACAAAAGTCTCATCTGAATATCCGTTGTTCACTGTTGAAATGGTGGTTACATTTACTGAACATATTGGTGAAGTTCACTATTGTATTCTTAATCTCAAATATCATGGTAATTTTCAAGCATCTTTTTAGAATATAATCTGCAGTGGCCTTTCAGTTATTTCTTAAAGAATGAGAATTAAAGAATCTGAACATCAGAGTAAGTGCTAAGCAATACTAAGTACAAAGGCTTTCAGCCTAGCTTTAACTAGGAGGCTGTCCCTCTTCATATTATTTTCTTAGATAAAATCTTCAAACAAAATTCAAGACCAAAAGCATGAATGTTACGTTTTGCTTCCTAAAGCTTTGGTTATAATTCCAGATCATTTATATTTATTATTTTATTTAAATCTCCATGTTTTCAGATCTTTTGACCCACTGATAACCTGTTAAATCTAAGTTAATCTTTAGGAAAACATAAAAGAAAAACATTATTTTTAGACACGGAGATTGTACCAAATACTTTAACAAAGGAACAGAAATGGATCTGGAAGCTTGGCTTTAAATAGTGCACTGGAGGTAGTACTCTAGCTCAACTATGAACAGGTGATAATGGATATTTAGGTAAAACTTGATTCTCTATCTTTAACAATACAGCATAATTTTGTTTGCTAGTTGTAGACACATAAAATCATACTTGAAATGTTTCAGATGCTTTATAGTTTTTTTTTATATGCTGGTGTATAACCTGAGAGAGCTACAGGAAAAAACAGTGTGTTAAAAGGCACACCACACGAAGAGAAAAAAGGAAATCCAAAAACAAAACCATATTTAGATACTAAGATAACAGTGATTCTTCAGTTGCATTTTGAGTAGATTTTGAAATCCAAAGTTATTAAAGACAGATGGACCAATGCTGTTAGGAAAAGTCTTTTAAAGTCAGTTTTTAAATTTGGAAATGCAAGTGATTCAGGTGAATGGGAATCATGTAATCTGCTAGTAATACGCTTGTAAATAGGACTACAAAATTCTTGCACCAACAATTACACTTGAGCTTGTCATATGGAAGCCTTTATAACCAATGAAGATAATTTAGAAATTCTTGAGTGAAATTCATGTCAGCAGTAGCGGGAATATGTATAAGAAAGAGGTGAACAGCTATATTCTTGTAACTAGTCACTTTCTTGTAGAGAGATTAGATAACTTCATAATATGTAGACATATCAGACTTCCAAAATTGTTAGCACTCCTTTAATGTTAGATCTTGTAAGGTATTAGACATATGTCTGAATCTTCAGGGAAGAAAATTTTTTCTAATTTTATTTTTTTTTTCAGGTTGTGATGAAAGGCTGATGTCATTAACCTGTTCTATTAATGTGGTCTAGAGGTTTCATTTGAGAAGTGTTATGTATAAAAGCACTTCATAGTTGCAAAAGTGAAAGCAAAGCCCAGACTCCTGACTACTTTGGCTCTGAAAAGGTTGCCAAATATCTGCTGCTCAGGAAGCCATAACAAAAAAACCTTGCTATTTTTAACATACTTGACTGAAAACAATTGAAATGACAAGTGTATTGCAATTGCAACCAAAACTTGAGTTACCAGAGCAATTTCTGATGGCCATTTCCTCAGCACATAGAAATGTTCTGAAAAGTACTTAAGTTTCAATTAATAGAAATAATGGAGTATTTGTAATTTCCTTTGGCCTAAAACCAAAATTGTCTTGACTCTAATTGTCATACTTTCTAGTAACATTCTTATAAATGTTAAGTGCTAGTGTTTTACATTTATATGCATTTTTTTTATTTGTTGGGGTTTTTTGGTAGTGAAATAAGTAAGATTGAGTGGCTTTATTAGTACAAGACATGAAGCATTTGGCTAGCAAATAAGTAGTAACTGACAAACCATGTAGACAATCTGTAGCTCAAATATTTGGACCTTTCTGGTGGTCCCAGAGACTGCAGCGAAGACTGAATGGCATAGGGATGGAACTATTCTTGCAGCTGAGTGGGTGGTTCTTTGCAAATCAGAACTAAGGCAAATAACTAGCAAAGGCACAAAAATATTTACTGCCACTACCCACTGCACATACTGCCATCATGCTCAATGTACTGACATTATAACTGAAAATAATTTTTCTGGCTCTAAGACTATCAAAGTAGCACACTCTTCACCAAAACAAGATGTTTATAAATCAAACAACATGGAACAATATTTCATATAACATCATAATCACTTTTATGTGAGATGTTGATCTTCCGTGGATTCAATAGCTATAATGCTTAGACTAGGGTGGGCCATTACAGGGGCTAATGCTTAATGGTTGAATCATTTAGAAGGGCATACTTCTCTCATTAACTTTTCATAGAATTTATGTAGAGTATTTAGCTCAGTAGCTTGAGCCTCTGATAGTTTCTCGATAAGAGTGAATCTAAATCCGTGTGATTCAGAAATTGACACTGAAGAATGCAAAACCAGATAGGATCTGGAAGTTTGTTTTGGTCTCTTAAATTCAGGCTACTGAATTTTTATTTTTATTTTCCCATTGAACTTCCTCTGAAATTGAATCCAATATTACTATTGGGTGTGATCTTCACCCAGTTAAAGATGTCATGTTTAACCTAAAGAACTCAGTGCATTCTAATAGATGAGTTGTTGAGTTTTGTCACTGAACAACCAGTCTTCTATTTTAGGTCATATGTTAAATAATGCATAGTGTCTAATCTATACGAACAGTCTAACATAGACAAATATTCCACCTATTTTTAGTGTCTTTTCATCTGATGGAAAAGAAATCACACCTGACATAACAAATCGATCAGTAATGTTTCTTCATTCCTGCTGTTTCTTCTCACTTTTTACAACGAGGTTCAATATATCTAAATCTTACCTACATTTAGGAGCCTGTAATTCATCTTAATTCACAATAGTAAACAGTGATCTGTATATTAAATTCATTAATAAATGTTGGGAATACAAGAAAGTGTACTTAGAGCAGAAGCTGTGGAACAGGATTAACAGCATGAGAAAGGAAGGCTGAGAACCAAGGATACTTCCAGATGAAAAGGAAAACAAGTTCAAGTAAGCTGTGGGATGGCAAACGCTAATTGGAGGAAGAGTACAGAACTACTATGATATCACAATCAAAAGTTACCTCCTCTGGGATGTGTTTTCCATAACTGTTAACTGCCGGGAGTGTTTTTAGAGTTGTTTTTCTCGAGGCTCTCTACCCATGGTTGTGTGCTATTTTCTATACGCCCCTGTCTTAAACACTCTAAGAATAAGTCTGTCCAGGTAATAAACGAAGCTTGATCACTCATATTGGGTCTGTCGTGCTTCCCCACTCGAGAGCAATTGATTCGGAACCTGATATCCGCAGCAAAGAAATATCTGTGGAACTTAAATCTTTTATTTTGAAGGGCACATGCAGTCTTTGGATTTAAAAAAACAAACAAGTTTCAGGAAGGAGGAGGAAGAACATTAGAGAGAACATTATAGGAAGAGCATCCTTTTGAAACAGTGAACTACCAGTTAGGATCTTAACTACCTGTAAGCATCTCAGCTCACTTGCCTTCTCTGTCTTCACTAATGTACCTTTCTAAACCATTTAAATTGTATCTTGGCTCATAGAAAAGCTCACCGTGTTTCCTCTGAAGTCTCCAAAGCAAAGCGTAATGACAGTTAAGGGTATCTTAATTATAACAAGGGATATTGGATGCTGAATTCTAGCTACGTGTCCTTATTTTATAGATATACATGTATACAGTTTCTAAACTACAGAACAATTTTGATGAAAAACTAAAGCTTCCAAATCTTACATGCTGGATAATCTAACTCATTACTCGTACTGATACTTTGGAACTTTGTGGTCTTCATTTTAAGTATCATAATATATTTATTTATTTACAGCCTTGAGCTACACCATAAAAGACGTCTTTGTAAGCCATAATTTTTAGTAAAAATAAATAAAAATTGTTCTGAATGCTACTGAAATAACAAACTAGGGCAATCCATCTGGAATTCATTTTTCTTCATATTATGAGGTTTGTGTCACTTGACATCGAAAAGCACAAAAATAACATTGACATAAGGATATAGTTATGTTTATACTTACAGAAGTGGAATTCTTTTTCTGTCATTTTCAAAGTATCCTTAGAATTGGCACTCTCAACCAGCTTTCAGAAAATAAAATGTCTGTAGCAGGCATGCTAAAATGCAGCAGCAAAAGCCTATGAAATGAAAAAGCTGTCAGTTCATCTACTGTTATTAGTCAAATACTTCCATTGTGCCCAGTGGGAGGCTTGGAGACTGGAATGAGGAGATTAAGGCCCATTATTCTCCCAGAAATGCTCCGAGGAAAAAGGCAGTATTTTTGTGAGCTGGCTGCCATCATTATTTTTTTCTCTAAGGGTCCAATAAGTCTTCCTGAAGTCACATTTGATACACTTGTATAATATAATATACAAGTGGGTTTTTTTTTTGTTTTTTTTTTCCCCACATCTCAAAGCTTAACGTCCATAATGACTGCTGCAGTAAGATCTTTAGGTGACTGAAATTAATTATGGAAAGAAAATAGATAACTGTTCAGAGAGGACTGAGAGGAACTTGGAGATGATCTAAGTACAACTCAAAGTTAAATGAAAATTTGCTTTCAGTAAGGATAGGGATGCAGAATATGGAAAGAAAAAGTGATTAATGCTAATTGAAATATACAAGAGAAAATTCTCTCAGAAAAAAAAAAAATATGAGAATTTTGATTTTTGATCCTCAGGTCAAAAATACACACTTTGCATCAACCTAAATGCCAAGTCAGTTGGAATCTTAATTTCTAAGTTTCAGTGACAAGAATTTTTTAATGAAATGTCAAAGGTGAGACAAAAATATATGATTGGAACTTAGAAAATCAAACTTACTAATATTTTATAA